>VYZT01014072.1:275316-297671 GCA_013400735.1 Pomatostomus ruficeps | reverse complement strand
ATTTGAGTGCATCCTTTAATATTCGGGTTGAGCTGTGAACAGCAGAAAAAGAGTAACGTGATCCAAATTATTTTCCTCATCTTGCACACAGATTAGATTCTTACAGTTCTGCCCTAAAGCCGGCTTGATAGCTCACATACTTGTTGATGTGCAGTGAGGTTGCTCTCTCCCTTCCAGTGCCCTAACCAAGCCTGACAGCCTTTGTTATTTATCCTCACATCACTCTGTAAAGTAAAGGAAAGCTATTATTCCTTTCTTGCGCGGATGAGACATTCATGCAAAATAAAAAACCAAACCCCAGAAAAGGAGAAAAAAGGGTAGGCCATCAAGTATATTTAAATTAATGGGAGTTAGACATTTAAATAACTGGGTGAATTTGGATATTAAAAGTCATCTACTGTCAGGCAGTAATTCCTACTAACTACAGATTTGAAGGCCTACCTCCACACTTGCTCTACTTTTTTTTTTTTTTACCCTGCAGTCCTGGATTTGGTTTGTGCCTTGTGTTCTAAGAGCCATATTATTGGTCCTTCAGCCCACAGCCAACACCTCCACTTCTCCCTGTTGCTTGCAGGAGTGAGCCTACAAAGAGTGCACTGTCATGTTTTAATGATGTTGAACTCCTGGAGCAACTGTCTGGGGGTTCTGGGACACCCTGGAATAGTTCCTGCCATTTCCAAGCCGTCCAGGAGAAGGAGCCACAATAAATCTCTGCAGACCAGGGAAATGCTAGACTTTTTCTCTGTGCCAACACAACGGATTTAGAGGTGCTCTATCTAACTTTTTAATTCTGCAGATATTTTGCTGCCTTGATGCTGTTGTTTAAAACATGCAACACTTAAATATGCTTAAAATATGCACACTCGTGTTGTGCTTGAAGCCCCTTGCAATAAAACCAATGGTGCCCCCAAAGCCCTCATCTAAAAGATTATTTCCAGCAGTACTTTAAAAAGAAGGCAGCAGGGTAACATTCCTGAAATTCTGCTGTGAAATAGTTACATGTTTTATATCTTTTATCTTCCTCTGACAGTGATCTCATGCAATTCAACATACAAGCATCATTTCTCTCCAGTTCCAGCCATCTAGATCGTATAACCTGCAAGACAGTGGCCACTTACATTTGAGATGGTCACAGAGGTATCCTTGCTGACGTTCAGAGAATGTGTTGTTCGCTACAGCAAGCTCTGCAGGAAATCAAAGAGCTGTTTTACATCCACCTGTCTAGTGCTGTTTTGTGTATATGACTAAATCCCCTATTAACTTCTTATCTCCACTGTCCCAGTTTCATCTCCCCCTATTAAATTGTCTCCCTGCCAGTCAGTTATGATTTCAGAAAAGTCTTTCAAAATGGTATTTTTTTCTTTGGAAATCAATCCTCTCACAATGGATCAAGTGGGGAAAGCAGGCACAGGATGGTGGGAAGTCTCAAGAGAAAAAGAACTGAAAGAACATGTTAAAAAGAAGTTGCTTATGAAATTCATTCATTTCATACCTGACTGCTTCTCTTCCAATAAATAATTGCACTATGTCAGAGACAGGAAAAGTTCTTGTTAGATCTCATGGCTCTTCAAAACACAAAACCTGCATAGCACAGACATGATTCATAAAGGGCTTTCAGACAACGCAAACACCTTGGCACAATGGGATGCTCAGCAACATGGTTGGAAACACCCATAGAAATCATGAAAAAAACACATACTGAAAGCTCCCCAGACTTGTGTGTGTCCCCACCTCCAAAGTGGATAATAAATCCCTTCTGCAAGATCCGCATTCCTCCCTCCCTTTTTGCAGCACTTGCAATGGTCTCTCTCGTGCACTCTCACCCCGCTGCCTCTCTTGGGAAGGACATCAATTCATCGTATGTGGGCAAGACCAAAGGTGCCTTAGGAAACTGTTCTTTCACACACACTAGTGGTGTTTTATTTCTCCCAGTCCTGCAAGTTTGGTTGCATTTTGCAGCTTCCAACAACTTCAGAGAGAAAGGCACAATACTTCATCCCTCTAGGTAACACAGAAACATTTTTTAAGGTATTTTGCTTTAAAACTGCTTGGCTTTTTCCTTGTGTTGTGTCTCTCATTCTACCACCAAACTGGTAAACTTTTCCAGCTCATACATGTATTCAGATTCAAGTACTGCACAGCAATGTCCTAGGAATTCGCAGGATGTACACTCATTATTCCATGGTTTTTGCAGCCTGTGGCACTGTTAAACTGCATAAGGGTGACCCAAGTTGTCTAGGGCATTTCACATACAATTAATCTCTCCATCCCTCTCTAATGACTTTCCCTCTCCTCTTAGCCTTTATGTGTGTGCCTATACATGGGCAATGACTGGTAAGGGTCATTCCTGATTTGCATCAGTGTAAGGGAAAAAAGAATCAGACTCAAAACCCAGTAGGTGCTTTGGGCTCTTCTGACAGTGCACAGCAATTTTATTAGTGAGTCAGTCACACACCTCTAACCAGCTTTCCACTAAGTGGTTGTTTTAATATGTTTTGACCCACGAAAAAATGTCATATAATTAGGAAAATGATCAACTGAAGTGCAGGCACAGGTGTCTCTGCTTGCTATTCACCCCTGCTGTATGATATTTAGATGGGAAACAGCAGATGTGTGTGTGTGGTGCAGCCTGCAAGAGCCCCAGCATCATCATGGAGGAAAATACTCTTCTCAGAAACAACACACAGAATTGGGTTGGTCCCACCCTCTGCAGAGCCCTTTTTTCTTAGGGATCCAAAGCCCCAAGGAAGGCACCTCCACCTCTCTCCTTGTGTTTCGCATTTGAGATAAACCAGACCAGACTAATATTTTCTGCACAATGAGAAACAGTGACTTGGGTCCTTTCTAGCATCTGGCCATGACATTTCAGGGATTGTACCTGGGCAGTGGACCTGTGGCATGCTGGCATCATCCTGCCCATACTGAAATCCAGCCTGCAGTTACGCTGTGACTGCTGCCTTGGCCCACCTCACTGGGGAATAACTGGTCAGTGTGCCCACAGGGCTAGAGAAATGCTGCTGCAGTTCCTCATGCACTCTGGAGGATGGGTTCTCAGAGCTGGCAGCAATTCTCTACCATAACTAGTGAAACAAAAAACCAAACTAATTTTAATCAAACTGTATTAACTACACTAGGGAGCTGCTTGGAGTATATGACTTCTGGCCCACACAGTCCCACTAGTCCCTTCCTGCTTCCTTCTCAATTTTTTACAGCACAAAATTAATTCCTTTGGAAAGAGAATTGCCCTTTATACTGTGTTTTAAAGATGATCCTGTGATCATCACATAAATTCAAATCCCAGCAGGATAGAAAGCTATAGTTTCCTATGTCTTGTCCCTGTTTAAGTACCCAAAGAGATTCTATTTAATCTTGTAAAGAAGTACTAAATAATGGGTCAAGGTCTCTGACACAAGGATGTAAGGTTATGCCACTTTTCAAATCTGCTGCCAAGAGAGGAAATGAAGGTACAAAAGCAAGATTCAGCAGCAACTCCAGGCTGTCTCTGACATGGCCAGTGCAACTCCTCCCAGTTCAAGGATTCTCCACTCACTTCAGGATGAGACCAGCACTTCCAAGCAGCCCTGCTCTGAGGAGAAGGCATTTATTTCAGAGTTGCTTTTTTCTCCTGCCTGCCCAGAGTAGGAAAGCAGTGCTCTGTCAGAGGCCACTAAACACAAAGAGCAGGGATGGCTGCAGCTTGAATAAAAGACACAAACCAGGAGGTGGCAGATGCAGCAGCTTCTCTTCCTGGGCTGTGTCCTTCTAACTGTGGCATCTGTTGTCAGCGGGCATCATCAGAAGCTGAGAGGAGAAGTAACATGGAAGAGACTTCATTTCTACCCACTGTCACATATTTGAAAGGAAAATTTGGTCTGTTTCTCTCGTCGCCATTACCAGCAGGATTTCTGTTGAGCTGGCTACAAATTTCAGACAGCTTGTTTGACGTGTTCCTTGCCAGCATCTTGGTATCCCTTGGTCTTTCCTTTAGCTTCATCTTCTACTTAGCTCTTTAAAAAGGAAAAAAAAAACCAACCAACCAACCAACCAAACAAACAAAAACATTCAGATGCATCAGCTCCTAGTTTGGAGCTACTTGGTTCATGTCCTGGAGCCACAAAGGGTGACACAGTGGTCGGACTACAGCAAAGCTGAGGATCAGGTCTGAGATCCATCTTCAGCCATAAAAGCCACCTTCAATGTCCCACAAATGTTCTCCCCAGAGGCATCTTTGTTTTCCAGAGCACTCCCAGGATGCTTCACCAGCTTCCTAGAGCCTGCAATGCCCAGCCCCTTTGGGCAATCACTCTCTGTCAATGACATTCCTCTTCCTTTACCCATTCCTATTCAGAAGCTAGTTGAAGGGGCAGAAAGACTGAATTCGGGAACAGGGAACTGGAAGATCTGGCATCCTGGTCTCAAGTCCTGCAGTGTCTGGACATCAAAGGAAATGACAAGGGGAAGAAGGGCAGGTCAAGCTTTGTACTTGCTTTCTGAGCAGCAGTAGCCCCCATGCACTCTCTTCCAATTTGCCTCACTCACCGCCAGCCTTGATTTCTCCACGACTTCTTTCCAAATCTGTCTTCATATCAGTTTGTTACTCACTGAGCCAATTTAAATGAGCAATTTAGTAGCTTATACCTGCAAAAATCTCTAAAGAAAACTTTGATCCAAATTTAAAGGTCATTTTATTTGCATAAATGCAGGAAACTTCCAAAGTAGCACCTGGAATCTGCAGTAACTGTGTGTAACATTTCTAGTGAAAGCTACATTGGATCCACATAGGTTACACTTCACTACAGTTCGAAACACCTCTGTGAAAAAGATCACAATCTCAGAAACAAGCAGTTGAGTGGACTGCAGGGAGAACACTTGTTCAGGAAAGAATAGACCAAACCTTTAAAACCCAGGCCCTGATGCTTCCTGTTGGAATTGCAAATGTGACTGTAATTGGAAGCTGTCAGCTCCCAGGTAACAGTGGCAAATTAAGGTGATGAACCAAGGTAAGAAAGTGAGGTTATAAATGGAGACACTCTTTGCTGTCTGCAGGCTGACACAGTCATATGTGAAGGCTGCATTGCAGAGCACTATTTATAACAACACTCATCTGGAAAAGTGCTTAACACTATGCCAGGTAGATTTAGGTTTGAAAAAAAAGAAAAAGAAAATGGGAGAGGGTATATTTTTTCATTGAGTTTTCTTCAAGTTTCTTTTCCTCCCTTCCACCCCCATTGTGGAATTTTCCCTGTGCCTCTACTGTGTCTTGCTCCATGGTGTTGGACAGGTGCCTTCACACCCGATTTCAGCCTTTGCCCTCCATCCCTTGTTTGTGCAGTGCATAACACAGGTCCTACATTTTTTCTTTGCAGAGGCAACAAGAATTGCAAATGGAATAATGGCTCATTTTCCTCCGAAATCCTGTTTTAAATACACATTCACACACTCTAGAGGCTTATGGTTTAAATTAGAGTATATTTTACCAAGATCCTGGTTTTCTGAAGGAGGATCAGGAGGTTTTGATGAGGCACAGATCTGCAGGAAAAAAAAAAAATATAAATACCTTCTCACGCTGCTTTGAGCATTTTCTCTCAGTACTTGGCCCAAAATGAGTCTGTCCATTGTATGAAAACTGCTATGGATGGATGACCTCTGAATGCTGTTGTAGATAAAGAATATGTCAGCAAACAGGGGTAGAGGGACTTGAATGGGCCACTCACAGTAACACTGTGGGTAATACAGTTTGGTGGTGTTCCCACCTAAACAAAGCCATCTATTTCCAAGCACAAATTGTGGTCCTGTGGATACACACCATACCTTTGACTGTACACCAACTGCTCTTAGAGGTGCCATGAACTCTGCATCAACCATGTGGGGTGCCTAAATGCCTGTGGGATAGAGTATTATTAGATGGCTGATATGGGGTTAGATGGCTCCTACTGTTTTGGCCAGGTCCAAGGGCTCCTGAAGATAAATGAGGTATTTTCTCTGGTGGTTTGGGCTCACATACAATTAATGTGGTGCAGTTCCATCAGTTTAGTACCAACTTGGAATTGCAGCAAGTATATATAAGAGGGATGAAGCACTGGAGATAGGCTTTAATAGTGGAATTGATTTTGAGGAGCAGAAGAATTCTCCTCCTCCTAGAGTGGGACCACTGTCATGATCAGCTTCCTACTTTATGGCTGGAAAATATCTCAACATGGTAAGGCTATAATATTTACAGAGAAAAGCTACTCAAAAATTAATTAACACAGTAAAGCACCAATTTCAGGGTGCATTTTATTAGCAACAATAATTATTAATCAGTTAACTTGCTACTTCATATTACAAGACCTGCATTTACCATACACTGTCATCTGCTCCCTAAGGCTGGCATAGGTCAGGAATGCAACTCTCATTTTAAGTGGTGGTGCACACTTCTGCCAACTTACATCGATTATGACTAATTAATAGTTTATATCATAGAAAGACCAGATAAAATGCACTTAAAAGTAATTTAAAGCTTATGCCAGCAGTAAAATATTTTAAATTAAAACTGAAGACTATTTCCTGCAATATATTACTACACTGGTTATGTTTTTCAGTTTCCCTGCTTTAAAGAAATTTATTAAGATCAGGAAGATGTCCAGCTTTGAGTCCGTTTTATCCCAGATTAGTTATGTATAGATAATGATGTAGTCAGAAGGGTTTGCAGCTGCACATCCCCGTGGAGTGGCTAAGTCTCTTTGCAGGGTGACACAGCAGTTACAAACTTTGTGGGGGGGAGAGAACTCTCAGAAAAGAAGAGGGAAGTTTTTGTCTTACCCTGTAAGCGTGTGCGACTTTTACACCCCAACTGGCCACAGTAGACTGGTCAACACCGGGATTTCTCCTTAAGAGCCAGCAGGAGACCCAGGGTGCATTTCTGTCCCCTGCACACTTTATTTCATTCCTCTCCTGCTCTGTGTTGATACCTCAGCCAAAGATTTCAATGAGCTGGGGATGAGAATGTCCCACCAACCTCTGTGAAAGGAATAACACAGCTGTGGTTTCAGGGGATTCAGCAGACAGGTGCTTTGGGGAGCTCACTCTGTCTGGCATTGAGTGTCGGCCCACGGAGAGGAGCGCATTGCATCACCGCTTTGATTTTAATACCGTGCTTTTGCTGGTGGAGGTGACGGCCCTGGGGCTGTGGCTTTGGCTCTCTGTGCACTTTTACATTGCAGCCTCAGGCTATCATTCTCTTTAGGTTGGACTTGTGCTACTTAAATCCTTCAATGGTTTCTAAAACCCGTAAGATATACTCAACACCAAGGTCTTAGGTTGAAGATGAGGCTATAGATTGGGGTCTCTTCCAGCCCTAAATACTCTTTTACTTATATTCTTCCCTTGCTTAAAGATAATGGTAGAGTAGATCTCAAGTCCAGATCGTTCTTCCTTCTAATTTGAGGAAGAAATGAATCTCTTTCCTAATTTGGTGATTTCGTGTCTCTTGCTCTCTGAGCTAGGTACATGACATGAAGGTTCCAATAAGAGATTTTGCTCACGTGTTGCATGTACACAGTCCCACAGGCTGAAGGTATCTCATCAGAAACACCTTCACTTACTGTTTGTTATCACTATATGCCAATTTCCTGTTTAATTTAAAATATCTCTTCCTTCCATATTGCATAAAACTGCAATAACCTCTACCATTACTGTTTTGAACATCAAAAGTTACATCAATTTCTGACAGCTTTCCTTGGTTTACTGACAATATTTGAATAGTGCATATTTTATAGCACTTGCTGTTACTGAGCTGAGTTTCAAAGTCTTTAGGCCCCCCCACATCTGCCTTCTTGAACACAATGCAAGAGGAGAGCACAGCCTATGGGCTCTTGGGTTGTGGCCACATTTTCCACCACAGCTCTCAGCAGGTTCATGATCCATCATACAGCCAAGGGTAAGCATAGGTTAAAAAGGAAGTTGATCTACCTCTGACCAGAGCCACTCAGAGTGGTTCCACTTTTTTTTGGGCAGACCCAAAGCAGAAGGATGTACTTACTCACCACTGCACTAGGTGCCCCAGGCAGAAAGCAATACAGGGGATCTTCCTGCTACCTCTCCACGGTGGCAGTAAAACCCTCCAGACTTACCCAAGGTGGGACATCCAATCTGTAGGCACTCTGGAGGCTGTTGATCCAAAGACAACTGAAGTCAATAGGATGTTTCTTATCATCTTCCATTATGTTTCCATTAAGCTACGACATGGAAGAGAGGCACTGACTAAGGAAAAGTGGAAAAAGCAGCAACTCAAAACCACCATAATGTCTATAGCTTTCAACCCATGAATGTTCTGCACTCATGAGTTCTGTTGTGCAGGTTTTGTGAATGGCTGTAACCTGTTATTTTTACTTCAGAATTTTTGTTTGTTTGTATGTCTGCTGAGGAGATTTTTCTAAGCTTTTTTTTCTTAAAAGCCTGAAAAATGTTCAGGCTATATGTATTGGCGTGCATATGTGGATAGACTGGGAATGCTGCCACAGTACCGTACAGAAGACACTTCGTGACCATACTCTTCCCAGTTCTCCCAGTTGTCCAGTCCATAACATCAGAAAATGCATCACCAGCAGCTTCCACAAAAGAGGCATTTTGTGTCATGCACTACCATTGTGATATTGAAAACTACAACCCTATGGCACAGTCCTGAAAGATATTTATCTAACAGACTCCATAAAATTACTAATTAGAATTGCTAATTGTTATCATATGGAAGACACTCAGAAGCCATTGATGGAAGTATAAAACTAAAAACTTAAAATAAAAAAAATTAAAATTCAACACCAAAATGGGAGGAGCAGAGCTCACACCCATCCATTTTCTGATGCATTACAAAGCAATTAATTCTCCTTCAAAAAGGTTTCCTCCCTAGGAGGCTTCTGCCACCAATACTTCTTCCTCACCAATACTAAAGCAGAGGAGGTCAGACTGGTAGGAGCAGCATGAAGCAGGCAGGAAGAGGTGCAAGAATCCATCCCTGTGTCTATTCACAATGAAAAGGAAACAACTTTTTCTGAACATAAGTACAACACATGCCGGGGCCTGCGCCTCCTGACATGGGTGAATGTACCTTTGCCGGAGCAGCTGAGAGCCTTTCCAGCTCTCCGGCCTTTCTCACAGCAAAAAGTGATTGCTCCAGGCCTCCTGTGCCACCTCCTGGGAGCATCCTGCTGGGAAATATCATTAATGCAGGAGCCCCGCTGAGAGAAAAACCAATGTGGATTCACCACACAGGGCCAGTGCCTCGGTGCCAGGCACTTCTATCATTGACTGCAAACATCCCCTCCCAGTCGGCTTTTCCCTGAAAGGAATCATTATGGGATCTCACTGTGCGTACCCTCACCTTTCCACCCAAGGGTTGCTTTTTAACCTCTCTGGCAATTTTTAGCTACACACAACAGATGGATCTCTCACACACACTTAGCTCCTACATGTGTGTGACAGAGCTGGGTTGCACATAGGGGAAATTCCTCTCTCCTTAGTCCCTGGGGAAATGTCTAATGAGCTTTATTAAGCATCAGCATACCTGCACAGGAAAAAGGCAGTGGAAACCAGGCTTCATAACCTCCAGCATGTGCAAAAAAGTCTGGCTTAATGTACCTATTTGCAATGGTCTGGCTGGGAAGCCCAACCCTGGAGGGACTGCAACATCAGTGGATTAACTGTGCATCAGAGGTCCTGTGGATTATAGATACTCAGCCCCAGTAGATGGAGATCCTTACTTCTGCACGCCTCCCCTGGCTTTCTCAGCACACAGCTATGAGGCTGGGGTTTGCAGTGTGATGACAACTAAGATGTTTCTAAGAAATCCCTAACATAACACACAACTTGTGTTCATTTGCCTGATCTAGCAAAGGGCTTTACCTGGATGAAAGACTGATTAGTTCTGATGAGCTCTCTGCACATATCTAAATAGAAGCAGAAGTCCAAGGTTGTTGTTCTGAACCCAAGAAGTTACTGTGCCCTTTAGAAACCCTCATGTTGCCTGTAGCAGCAACATGTCTGTGACTCTGGAAAATAAAACAGCTAGTCATAAACAATATACAAAATATCCAAATACTGGAATAGGGAGATGACTGGAATGTAAGATGGGGTTTATCAAAAGTCTATTGCAGGCAGATGCTGTGCAGTTTTCAGCAAATACTTTGCATTTTGGTTCTTTTCAAATGCAGCTCTGTAAACAGTGAATAGTCCCACTGTTAATGACTAGCTTGCTGTATTTATAGAAAGCCAGATGTTATTTAGCTATGGTGGGATTTAACAAGCAGTCTAATAACTGGGGGCTCCTTTTTTTTTTTTTTTTTTTTTTTTTTTTTTTTTTTTTTCCCACAAAAAAAATAAAAAAAATTTTTTTTTTTTTTAATTCCCAGCAATGAAATCAGTAAAGCTTTGTTGCATCAACAACCCCAAATGAGAGGGCATCTACTCAAGGTTCAGCAATACCAGCATGACACAAGACAAGGAGGTGGTGCCTTTTCTAGAATAAGTTATGCAATTTGGAGAAAGGAGACCTAAGTGTAAATAGAAACAAACGTTCTAATCCTGCAGTGATTAATTGTAAGATAATTCATCTCCTCTCTGACTCTTTCCTGCTTTCTCTGAATACAGGCAGTGTTCCCACAACAGATATATAGGAGCATCAGGCACATTGGGACTCTATTAGTGATAACATCATTTGACATCACTAAAATACTGATAATAATTGTATACCTCTTTCCACCAATCCAGCTGGGTGTGGTTGCTTCCCATTTATTTGCTAAGAAAAGAATTTGAGGCTCCCACAGCTCTGGGCAGCTGTTGTCCATTTCATGTAGTCTTCTTCCAAGCAGGTAGTGCCAAGATTCAAAAGACACCAGGAACAGACTAGAGAGTAGGAAAGAGTGAGCAAAGGAGAAGAGATCCTCCTGTTTAATTTACCCCACACTGCAAGAGAACAGGAGCAAACAAAAACGAAGGTCTGCCGGCTCTGGTTCTGCATGCTAGATATTGCTTTCATAAATGTTGATGGCAGACTAATGAGTACCAGCTATTAATACTCTAAATCTTAACCCTACAGGACCCTTCATCTTTGCCATCCTTAGGAGAGGTGGCAGCCTCCGTGCTGCAGGAGCTGCAGCTGCCTATAGCACCCAGGCGGCATTTTCTTCATGATGTTCCTGTCTTTCTAACATAGCGCTGCTGAACCAGCTCTCCTGAGGCCAGGGCTAACTCAGGCAGCTTTCTAAAATGCAGCTTCAGCGTGCAACACTTATCTAGGAGGCAGCATCACTTCCTTTGATAGTGGGAAGAACATTAGCTCTTGCCATCCTTCTCCCACGCACAGGGAGCAAGAGGTTGGGGTCTCGTCACTTTTACTTTTGAGAGTGCACTGAACAGAGCACTTCCTCTACCCCCTACAAGACCACACTAAATTTGCCTTTTCAGGCACACACCTCAGCCTTTTGTTCATCCCAATGAGGACTCCTGCTCTGGTTGAGAAGGGGCTTTCATTTTCAAAGAGCTAAACTTTTTAAGGCAAGGCTCTATCGCCATTTACTGGCTTTTGCAAGGCTCTTTATACCACTTTGAGCTCTTTCTTTTGGTGGGGGGTTTTTGCCTCTTCTAAAAAGTCCTGCACAAATATATTCACAGCATTTTGTCCCTGCCCTGAGCCTTACATACTGGGAATATTGCCGCTTTTTCTTAGTCAGCTTCTTGCTGGGTATGTGCAGAAATGGTGCCCTCTCTTTCACAACTTGAAACTGATTCTTTTCCTTTGCACAAAAAATATTCCAGCAGATATTAGCACAAGGCTGACAAGGCTGCCTTTCTTTCTGGGTTCTTTTGAATAAAGCAGAAATCCATACCTCAAATCTGTGATATATGTGGCTCACACTATTGATGTGTTAGCCTGGATTTAAAGAAAATACTTGATCACAGCTCCCAGGGGATCTTGAAGCACAAGCTAGGAATGATAGGCCATCTGTCCCCAGAGCAGGGAGAAACCTGATGACAGGAGCTGTGTTTGCCCTGCTGCCTTCAATGTCTCATTTTGCATCCTGTCTTTCATTACACTCTTTCCCTCTGTTCCTTCAGACTCCAGCACTCGGGCTTTTTGTTCACTCCTGCGCCAGGTAGGGTACATTGGTGCCCCTTAGCACACTACCTCTACCCCATGGGAGAAGGATGTCAAACAGCAGCCAGTCTCTCTGGATTCAGAAGGTGCTGTACTCCATTAAATTATGTGCTCAGTCTGCAGGTGAAGGCACTGAAAAACAGTTCAGAAACTAAAAGGACGCAAAGCAAAGAAACGTAAATTTGGAGCTGAAGAGCCTGCTGCCCTGTTCAGCAGAACAGTATTTTCTTTGTCAGGGAGCAAGCCATCTTCCAACAGTTTCATAACAACAGCTATTAGCTGGATTGTGTTCCTTATTCTCAGCCTTCTCCCCATTTATGCTCAGCTGATTTTGCTGCTCAGTGCAGAGGAGTCACAGGCAGACGAACCTGTTGTTAAGAGCCCAGTTTCTAATCTTGAAACCCTCTGTTCATGCAGCTACATCTGCACTTAGACCTAAAATTGGCACTTGACACCCACTGTAAGAGGTAAGTGCTGACAGGCTTTCTGAATAATCAGTGTGCAGGTGTTTAATTGCTGAATTAAAAACCTGATTTTGAAAATTGAGCTCTAAGTATCTGTATTTCTGTAACCAACTCTACTATCGACTTCAGACATGCACCATGGGAAAACAGTCTGGCTATGAAGGCCAATTCCCACACTGTTTGAGTGCTTAGCCTCGTTGTTGTGCCTCTCCCACCCCATTTTCCTCAGGTGCCCTCCCCTTTCTGCCTGCTCAGATCCAGGGTTGAAAATGGCAAAGGAAATAACCAAAAGGAACTTAAAACTCTCATCACTTCTGCTTCTGAAAGTCTCCCCACGGATTCCTGTTCTTTCCAGCCCATGTGAGGACTTGGGGGAAGCAGATGCAACTGAGGTTCACACCTCAGTTACCATTTCAGGGTTGCTTTTCACCTGCTCTGAATGGCTTCTTTTTGTTGAAAGACTGCATATAGCATTTGAGCAACCAAATTCTTTTTTTCTTATTTCAAAGACAAAGCATTAAGAGCACTCATGGTTAAAATCAAAGCTGGAGGAGGTCATCTAAGAATGCAGAGCAAGACTTTTAATGGCAAGAACCAGTAAGCAGCAGACATGCCAGAAAATACTGTGACTTTTCTCCTTTTGAATTCATATAATCAGGACTATTGATCTCTATGGAAATTATGTTTTAGGTAAAGAAGGTTTGCCAGGTTCAGTGACAGGAATAGCAAAGCATTTTCTGCCCTATGTTTTGAAGGGGGTTCAGCAGATGATACTGGCTCTATTCTGGCTCATTTTAGCACTCCACTGTAAAAAACTGTTCTGGCCCAAAAAATATTTAAAAAGAAACAAAGCCCATTTCACCATTAAATAGAACAAGATTTCCAACACTTCTCCGGAAGAAAATTTTATGATCTGCCTATGGAAGTTGGTTTGTCCAAAGATAAACTGTCTAGGGACACTTATTGTTAACAGAAAATTTTGAGATTCATGTGACCCAAGAGCTAATATAAATAAAGCAGGGGAAAGGAAGGAAGTTTTTAGAGAGGAAGATAGTGACGTAGCTAAGAGTGTGCTACAACAAAACCAAAACCATCTGCACAGCTGAATGTGATCTTGGGGTACAGAGAAACATTCAAGGAAGAGAATCAAAACAGTTTTGCTGGCATGGAATAGGCACATTTGGGAAAAACTAAACTCCAAGTGCCAGAGATGTGAGTACATAAATTCCTATGCATTTTTGCTGAACATTCCTACATCAGACTCATGTTTTGGATGCTGATGAGTATCAGAAGTGTGTTTTTGAAGTTGTGTAGTTGTGAGTGTTTTGATTTTTTTTTTAACTAAGTACTGGCATAATATTGGCCATTGCTGGCCTATAATGCCAATCAGCTGCTGAAAAACAATATTCTCCTGTTTCACTGTTTGCCCTTCCACGCACACACATAAGCCTAACAGCAACTGTGTCAGTGTATGCCAAGACTTTAAAGGCTGTAGATTAAAAAAAATATTCTTAGATTCATTACACACTGAACACAAATGGCTTAATTTGCATACTTAGTTTTACACATGCACTTAAACACACCTGAGTGGAGCAAGACCTCAGGTTTCATATTCCAAGGCCCCTGCAGGGCAGTACTAGCCAGCTGCCAGAAATATTTCCTCTTGTTGTCATATAAAACTGTCTCTCCTTGGCCCATCCACCATACACAGCAGCTCATCTCCTGTCTCTTCACAACAGCCTTAATTCCTGGCCATGCAGCACATCTTAAAGACAAGGCTTGAGAACAAAACTTGGGTCCAAACTCTGCTCTCCTTAAGCAGGCGTAACTATTACTTAACACAGGTAGTATTTCTTACAGAGAAGAGTCTTCCTCCATCAGACCATTGTGTGAGAGTGGCCACATTTGACTCTCTATTTTATATGATGCTTTTCTGACCTTCTCCTTTCTTTTCAAACAAGGATTTTTTTGTTTGTTTGTTTGTTTTTAAGAAATGCCCTTCCAGTGCCATTGTATCATGCTTTACTCTTTTGCACAATTGCCTTTGTAAGCAACGGTCAATAAAAACCATACTGCTGCTACAGATATTTCTTCTTATCTTGCATAACTCCTACTCAAGGTCCCAAAGGATTTCCTCACCCCCCACATCCTGACTGATCTTTTCAGCAAACCACAGCTCCCTCCTTTATTCTTTTCTTCTTATTTTGAGCCTGTGCTCCATCTCTGAAATGACTCCCCATAATCTCCCAAATGGAAAAGTTTTGAATTGGCTCACTGGCAGGTGACAGATGTGTTTAAAGAAGAAACTGAAAAATGCATGGCACAGGTCCAAAGATTTGTACCAGTTTTCGTTGACTTCTGAACCCTTGGGATACAATCCTAATTTCAGCTGCTAGGGCCAAGATTTTGCACCTTTTCGCACAAAATAGACTAGATGGAATTATACAGACATCACAGCATCTGACACTACCTGTGCCTTCACAGAGGACCCGCAGGGAGCTGCCCCAGAAATTGACAGCAAAGCCCTGCCCAACCTGTTGTCACTGTTGTAATGCCAATGGCATGGGAACAAATCCAGCTTGTTTATCCCTGATTTAGACTGCTCACTGAGGTGTGAGGGACACAGGTAACCTCCTAAAAGTAAATAACTCTCATCTTTGGGGATGAGGTACAGTTCTCCTACCTGCCCAATGAGTTCAAGCCAATCTTGCACACAGTGTCTTTTAACTCTGAGCCCTAAAGGCTAAATTCACGGTCTTTTTTTTTTTTTTTTTTCCCCACCCCCTTTCTAAACAAACTGTTACCCCCTTTCTCCCAAACATCACCTGCAGGTTTCCTCACTGCTGCATGCCCCTGGCAGTAGCCTAGCTCTCCGAGACAGACTTAAAGAATTTGTCCCTTTGCCCTGAGAAGGTAATTAATGATTGCAATAAGCAGTGACAGTGTAGTTTTTACAGTGCTTCATGGCTCGTCCCTACATTTCTAATGTTATTTTAATACAAATAGCAAACATATTTCCTTTAGTAACACAATGCATCCCATTTTGATTAAATATATACTAAAATTATTCCATGTTATTCCAGATCTTTGTTGCTTCTTATTTTCCAGTAATTTTTCTATAAGGAATACAAGCCCTTTTTATTGTATATAGCTCACTCTGCATAGTACTTCTTGTTTAAATTTAGCTTAGTCTTACCTTATACCTATTTAACTTTTCTGAAAGTTTCAGAGCAAAGATATCATTTATTCCCTTTGTTTCTTACGCAGATACATGTCTCTAAGAGCAGCTCAGTGAAGACTCAGACAGTGGCTAAGTCAATCTTCTGGGTCCTCTGGAGCTTTGATGTGTTGTCAGAGCAATTGGAAAGCCATGGCTAATCTGAATTTGGTGAGGGATTTAATATCAAGCTTAGATGAAATAAATCAGATGGAAAAAATATGGCATCAAACACACATGGCGGGGAGATCATGAGGGTTAATTGGCAACCTTTCCCTTTGATCATGATCCAAGCATCATGGAGCCTCAAAAACAGATGTTTGCTTTGCTACCTTAGGAAGAGGCATGGGGCATGTGTAATCATAAAAAAAGTCATGATTTTTTAAATACTAACTACAATGCAAGAACTTTTAAAACTTTCTTTGTACAAGTCTTCTCAAAGACCTTTGAAATCAAGCAGGCCACAGATGAGGTGAATTTAATTGATGGTTTGGGTTGTGTGCAACTTTTCTACATCAAAGTTCTCTTTGGATAATAAAACATTGACTACTTTGATTCCCTTCGGTTCATATTTTTTTAATTTTAAAACTTTGCTATTCTTGTCAGTAAGAAACTTTTTCAGGCACACATGTGGGATCATACACCTAATTATATTCTGAGGACAGAAATGCAGGAAGAAATTCTGCATTGTGGCCCACCAGCAGCACTTCTATGCCGCACTCCCCACACTGTGGTGTGATTTCCTTTCAATGGCTCTCGTGCTGCTTAGTTCTGTTTTTCACACCTTCCTTCATTTTTGCCTGTTCCAGAGACTATGCTTAGAGGAATTCATTCATTGTCTTAAAAATGCACAAGTTGTGACTAATAACCTATTGTAAGAAGACCCATGTAGTGTATCTCTAAAACAGAACTTTTGATGAGATATTTGCAAAACATATGCAAGAGAAATGCTCAGTGTCCAAAAAAATGTCTCCTAGAACTATTTAGAGGTCTAAACACATGACATACAGGGTGGAAGCCCGAGTCTTTTTCTGGCTTGCAGCAAAACACGGGTTGTAAGATCCCCTCAGACAACTCCTAGGCAATCTGATAACAATCTGAGCTTCTGGTGCTTATCTGGACTGAAGCACCCCAACCCTTTGATGTTTTCTCATCATTAATTAATTCAGCATCAATGTTAATTGCCTACACAACACACAGAATTGACAGTACATTGAGGACTCAGCCTGCCTGTTTTGTAGCTGGCTAACTGGGGATGCAAGGGCTTTGTTGCTCATTACTATTCTTGTCAGGCCATACATGAAATAAAAGCAGTGACACTTTCCCCCCAAACACAGTCTGTTGTGGGTGAAAGTCAGATCTGATAGCTACCAACAAGAGAAAATGGACTCAACTGGCATCACGACAGAAATCCACAGACAGTATTTTTTCCCTTTTAATTATTAGCTTCAAAAGATAAACACTGACATTAAGGCAGGCTTAGAAGATGCAGCACGAAACCTTTGTACAGACTCTCTCTGGGGGGACCAATTTGCAAAAATTAATACAAACTGGAGACAAAATAATAATATTTGACAAATGTAAAGCAAAACCATCCTGAAACAAAGAAGAAAGGACAAAAGGCTTCTTCCTTCACTGGAAATAAAGTGCATCATTAACACCATGAATCACACCAAAGTTAGTCCAGACTCAAACAGCACCAGCAGCTCAGCAGCCAGCACAGTGACCCAGTGTGCCATACACCTGTGATTCCAGCCTCCACACGCTCCAGATGGGCAGCTTTTTGTGCTCTGCTCAGCAAGATGATGGCATTCTAACCCTCAGTGTGCATATCTCATGGACCATGGCCCTCCTGTGTCTTCCCCATGCTGAATTGCTGGGGCATGTGAATCCACAACAGCTGCCCCTTCGAAACTCCTCTTTGGCAGCTCGGAGTGAAGGGAGCCTCTACTCCTGTCCAGATCCAGCTGACATTGGGTTACCCTACAGGCAGCTTGGCCTCGAGCTCCTTTGCTTTTTCCAGCAGTCTCAAATCATCCTTCCCCAACCCATTTCAGTGCTGGGCCATCAGAGACTGACCAGGTAAACAGGTTTATTTTGATCTGTATGTTTTACTAAGCCTGGCTGGGTGCAATTACACCGTGGTCGGTGGTTGCCTTGGCTGTATGAAAAGAATGAATGCCTGGCAGCAAGAGGTGAAGAGAGGGGAGGGAGCCCAGGATGGGGGAGTGAATGGCTTCATCCATAAAGCTGCAGCTGGAGCAGGATGTGTGAGCACAGCCTGGATCCTGTTTTGCAAGCCCTATGCTCAGCCATTCCTAACTCAGCATGGCAGATGAATAAAGCAAGCGATACTGAAGCTATTTCCTACTGCAGAGATTGCAAAAGGTTGGCAGCCTGATTCTCTTCAAATAACCCAGTCAATCTCTTGCACTGGGAAGCAAGGTTTCAATCTTTCTGGAATCTTGGAGTCTAAAACCCCACTAATGTTTCTGTGCCCAGTTGCAGGGGAATGCAAGCTTCAGAGGAAATTTTTATATCTTTTATATTCCTTTTAAGACTCCAAGGAGAATAGCAGAGATACTCTATGGTATAATCAACTTTCCACTGCTGTGACAAGGGCGTGGAGGGGCAGGTCCAAGATGCTCAGAGATCATCAGAAAAGCAGGCTTCAACAGGAGACAAGCCAGCAAACTGTACTTCTGGACTCTGCTTAAATATACTCTAATATGCTACAGCCACTAGCACAGGAATTACTCAAAGGCCCCATTCTCCTGCAGAAAGGCAATGTTTCACACAATCACCTGGTAAGCCAGCAACATTTCTCCCTACACCAGAGCACTGAAGAGAGGTTTTCTACCTTCACTCACAGCACACAGCAGATCCACACAACTACCTCTGTGCCAATCCTGTCCCTGTTTGACTCTGGGTTTTTCTAAGGCTTCATTGCAGTATCTCCCTGTTTCTGCCCTCATGTCTTCCTTAATGCACAGCTAAGAAGCAAACACACATTCCTTGCCATGCTACCTTCTTCCAACACGGTATTTTTGCGAGCCAGATGTGGACCTTTGCAGGTCCATCCCTCATACCATCCCAAATGCATGGGGAGAGATCTGAGGGGCCACGAGAATTTAACTAGGCATGGTTCAAACACCTTGACACAGTCTTGTCATGGATTAAATCCCTGTAACACTGGGCTGACTGTTGTAAGCTGTGGGTTAGTGAACCTTTTCTCTATAACTTTCCTGCAGTTACTAAATCAAGTTTCCAGATCGTAGTGTCAGCTTCTGTTTAGATCCTTAGAAGGCCTTGAAGTTCTAAATCTTTTAATCTATCCCAAATTTGGGGGAGTTCATCTCATCTGTCGTGGCTCAATAGCAACCCGGCAAACCTTACAGCCCTGAACCTGGAGTTACTTCGATATCCCACTTATGGTGTCTGTGGGTGTTCAGCAAGCAGCCAAATCTAACTCCATTAATTTTCCCCAGCCTAGGACAAATCCCAGCTTCAGTTTGTCAGGGATTATTAGCAGGGGGTTTAGGCATGCCTTTTGTCTTGCTTTGGTTTCAGGCTTTTATCATCACAGTGCCACTTGGCTCTTCTGTCAGCTGGCTTGTATCTTCTGTGCTGCAAACAAAGAAGGTGATAATTTGCAATGTTTGCACTTAATTCGTCACCTGTAACCTGTTTGTGTCACCTGAAGCCTGTGCCACAGCATGGCATCAGTTTCTCCACTCTTGGCAAATATGAACCACATATATACACTGGAAGAAATACCTATGAGCATTTAACTTGGTGGCAAAGTGTACTTTCCTAAATGCACGCTGAGCAGGAGGTAGGTGCTCCTTAACCTTTTCTTGCAGCAACTGCAAAGCCAACGTGTGCCAAAGCAGATGAGACAACCCTGCCCCAAACAACACAACAGCCCAAGCAAATATCAAGTGCTGAGACAGTGTTGTGGTTTGAGTAGAGGGGAGGGGGCCATAAAGATGGCTCCTGTGAGAAGTTTCTGGAGTTCTTCACCATTTCCAGCAGAGCCAATCTCTGATGGCTCTGAAGATGATGGACATGTCACTGGCCATGTTTGGGCCAATTAGAAAGGTTAGTTACGCCTCTGTGATGACAGATTTAAGGAAAAAATCAAAACAAAATGCACACGCAGCTGCTTTTAGTTAGAGAAGGAGGAGGATGTAAGAACATGTGAGGGAAAACAACATGGAGGCACCAAGGTCAGTGGAGAAGGAGGGAGAGGAGGTGCCCCAGGCTCTGGAGCTGAGATTCCTCTGCAGGCCGTGGTGAGCCCATGGTGAGGCGGGGTGTCCCCCCTGCAGTCCATGGGGGTCCATGAGCGATGCAGAGCCACCCGCAGTCCGTGGGTGAGGTGCCAACATTGGAGCGGGAGATGTCGGAAGCCGCAGCAGCCGCAGCAGCCATGGAAGAAGCCGCAGGAGCCGTAGATGCCAGAGAAGCCGTAGCAGGTGCAGCCCAGTGAGAGACAGAGACTGAGATAAAAGTCCCGCAGTTTGTGAAGGAGGTGACCACGCTGAAGCGGGTGGATGTCGGAGGAAACTGCAGTCCAGGTGGGAGACCCGGTTGGAGAGAGAGGGGCCCCCTGCTTCCATGCTGGAGCAGTTTGTCCTTGGAGGACTGCATTCCGTGGACAAGAAAAACCACGCCACAGAGGTTCACAGAGAACTGTCTTTCGTGGGAGGGACCCCATGGCCAAAGCAGAGGAAAAAACTCCTCTCCCTAAGCAGGGGAAGAAGATCTTGGAAACGGACTGACCTGAACCCCCACACCCTGCCCCCCTTGCACTGTTGGTGGGAGGGAGGGAGGGGTGGGGAGTGGAAAGAAGGGTGTCTTTTAAAGGTTTAGTTTATTTCTCATATCCTCCTTCTAACTCAGGTAGTAATAAATTTTCACTTTTGCAACTTTTAAGCTGAGCCTGGTTTGTCCTTGGAGCGTTTTCTCCCGGTTCCTTATCTCAACTCATAGACCTCTGAGTTAATTCCCTCGGGTTTTTTTTCCCCCTCTCCTTCCCTCATCTGCCCAGCTGTGGCAGGGGAGGGAACGAGTGAGTGGCTGCCGTGGGTGCCTGGCACTTAGCCAGGATCAAAACCACGACAGACAGAAACTTCGTCTGAGTGTTATCTTCCCCTCTTTCCAACATTTCAGCATTCAGTCAGGAGTCACTGCATCCTTCCAACTCCATTGTCGCCCATTCCTACACATCTAAGCCAACCATGGACAGACCAGCATTCAAGCTTACTGTGCAAGGAATGAGCAATTAAAACTACACTACCAGGCTGTAAGGTCTTGGAGTTTCAGTTCTGAAAATGAAGGTGCATCCATAGGCAGGACAGACAATCTGCACATTTGGTCACAGAGAGAGCCCCTGGCTTGAGAAGCAGGGAACAGAAAGCCATTCTGGCAGGCAGACTGAAGGCATTCTGGAAACTTGCTTCTGGGCAGAGTGGGTACAAAAAGGAAGGGCTTCAGTAAGGTCAGAGTAAAGTCACATATAAAATATACAATTTTGAGTCTTAAACAAACAGAGATCCTGTCCGCCCACTTACTCTGTTCAGGAGCAGGAAATCTGTACCAGCACCTGTTCTGGGAAATACTTGCATGTCAGACCTTTAGCTCCACAAGAAGGAAAACTTTTATTTACTACTCAGTCAAAAATGGCACTAAGCCCAAAGTCATTAACTGCCTACTTACTGTCCATGCTCACAGAACCAAAACAACCTTCCCCCCAAAAAAAACAACAAATCCACAGAGGTTAGTTCCAACCGAAGTGACTGTTTGCTGGATCAGGTGCTGTCTCTCCTCCTAAAATGAACATAAAAGTGGAATCATGCTCCCCGGCTGATTTAAGGGAACTCATCTGATGCATGGCAAGGACATCCTACAGCACACAGGTTTGGTACAAATGAGTGAAGTCAACACCACACTTACCTGCCAAGGCTTGCTGTAGTCACAGAAATGGATGATTTGGATTTCCAGGAGGATGCACCTGCTTCCCTTTTTTGATTAAATATCTCATATATTACACGCCTGAAGTTTGTGTGCCATGATTATCCCCTTTTGGGAGGCACAGTCCCTGACAAACAGGTATCACCATTTGAAAAAAATCTTGAAAAGCCAAGGTTAAGTGGCACAGAAAGGTAAAATACCCTCTCCAAAGCATCCAAGAAACTGGTAACTGTGCCAAGTTATTGCCTGTCTTCTCTTCTGCCTCATGCTGCCTTTCAGCATGAATTAGCCATCTGGCCTTCCCTTTCCTTGTGCTTTGCTATGCCAGCAGAGCTCGGCTCCACCATGTGCGCAGAGTTATATTTAGAGAGAAATTACTTCAGCCCTGTCCGGCCAAACAGGCAGGAAAAGGGGTTTTTGATGCCTTGCTCCTGGACAGCAGGGCTGGCCCTAACACTGGACATGCTCCACTTCCATAACCTCCAGCCCTGCCAATGCCTGTGCAGTCATGAGATGGAAAACTGTGCCTTACATGATGGAAAAGCAAATTTAAAAATGGGGGGGGGTG
>VYZT01014072.1:258558-275287 GCA_013400735.1 Pomatostomus ruficeps | reverse complement strand
GTGGGGGTGGTGGGGGTGGTGGAGGGTGTGGAATTGCAAGAAAAGGCAGTGGCTGCCATGTGCTTTTCCAGAGCTCTCAGGGGAAGAGGCATCTGGTCAGCCTCTTGTTGCAGCCCTCAGTGCCTAATAAGCAGGCCATCCCACCTGCTCTCTGCAGCTCCACACATTCAAAGTCTCTCTTAACAGTAACTTCCTGCTGGGACTGTGTCTCACGGTGTCCCTACACATCCCTCTCCGCTTGGAAGGGTTTTCCTTTCCCTTAAATCCTGCTTTTCGGCCCTGCCACTCTCCATCTCCCTCTTAACCTGTGCAGTTGGAGCACTTACGTCTGCAGCCTCTCTCAGCTTGTTTTCCTTGCTATGTCCAAGGCTGTGCAACCCTTGCACCTCACTCTTAACGGGGGTTGCATCTTTGCTTTGGAGCAGGAGGGATGAGGAAGGATAACAGAGCAGGTTCCTGCCAAGCCAAGCACAATGTACACAAAAGAAAGTGTGTAGATGGCAGAGTGCATTTGCAAGCCTGAGAGACTTCACAATAAAATGCCTTTCCTTCAATCTTGTTTTCGTCTTGTTACAGGGAAATAGCAACTGGAGAGGATTCTCCTGCAGGTTTTGTGTGCTGTGTTGGCTGACAGATGGAAGATGTCATGATTTTGAAACCCAAAGACCACAAACAGCATCTGAAAGGCCTTTTTCTCCCATTACATGCAGGAATCTCCTAACTCTGAAGACCACATGCAGCCAGAGAGGCAGTTGTCAGCAAGCACCAGTTCAGGTGCTGAATTACAGCCAGTGGCCCATGTCCTTGCAGGCACCTGCCCTTCCTGCTGGTGGAGGGAACATGCAGGGCATGACCTTGGCACAGCCTTGGTGCCCTGCCCAGGCCTTGTGCATGTCTGCAGAGGGTGAATTGCTAGTTTCTGGGTGCTAGACTTGCAACAAGGGGAATTTCATCATCATGGAAGAAGCAGTGTGATATTAAAAGCATGGTGACAACTATCCCTGCTTGGGATTCACAAAACTCCCTCATCTGGATATGGGGCCAGTAGTGACTTCCACTGAGACTCTGTTCCCCACATGCTGCGTCTTCTTCCTTTTTCCTCCTGGCTCTGAGGTGGTTTGTGAATGCTCTGGGGCAGGGTATTCTCTGCATCCTCTGTCCAGAGATGCTGAGCGAGAGCCATTTAAATGCAAGATGTGCATCTCAGTGCAAGCAGCACCTGGCCCCTTCCTGGCAGGATGCAGGAATGGCCATGCTTCAACATAAGTAACAAGAAAATTAAAGAAAAATATCCCTGGTTCTTACTCTTTGTGCACTCTGACCATCACACCATACTAATGTAAAGTGGGTGAGCTTTGAAAGTCACAGCAGCCCAGGCTATGCAGATGGGTCTCACTGCACTAATTCAGGCTCATCTCATATCTGCCAAAGATTTGTCAAGTCCCCTTTCCCTTAATGCTTTAAAAACCTCCAAAATGAAAGAGTAAAATGCAAAACCACAGCAAAGTAATGAGTACAAAGGAGAATTTATCCTTTTCTTAAGCATATGCACCATCCTTTTCTCTTTCCTTTTAATCTCTCAAGCTCATCTGACCGCAAAAATCAAAAGGCTACATTAGCCTAACTTGTTCCGTTGTTTCCCTTCCTCTCCTCAATCAACAGACATAACTTTCCTCTGGAGCAGTGAAGCTTTACAAGATTTTGAAAAGTAATTCCTAATAAGGATAAATGAACAGGCTGCCTTCTCTTTTTTCCTCAGGAGGCTCTTAGGGTATCTCCAGAGGAGCTTCTGTGGGTCTGAACTCAAGACAACACTGCCCCCTCTGCAATAACCCCTCTCAGGAGCCTGGCACAGCCCAAGTGTGACCAGAGGGTCCATGAGAGCCCAGGGCCTCAAATCTCACCACTAACCCACAAGGACCCAAAGCCAGCAGTCCCCCCAAACCCTGCCCCGTGAGTTTCCCTCCTGTAAACAGGGTATTTGGCTCCTGGGGATTTCTCTCCAGAAACTCTTCCCTGTGAACAGACAATATTATTTTTTTTTTATCTCTTTATTTAAAGCTGATGGTTTTGGTTCTAAAAGCTGCTAGATAACCTCCTTAATTAATTAAAGTATATGGACCAACATTCAGGACTTAAAAGACACCATTTAAGTAATTTGGGTTTTTTTTATTTGAGGATGTCAGGCAATATATAAACCCTTTTCTCCTGAAAACCCACACAAAGATGAGTTTATTTGGAATGCACTCCAGAGAACACTGAGCCCTTTGCCTGCAGACGACTGGGCTGGCTTTAAAGCCTTTTCTCCACCATCCCTTGGTTTCTTCTGGGGGGTGATGCTCATCCATTCTTCAGATGTGTTGCTTGCTCTCAAATGGGAGTATGAGGATTACCACACAGCTAGTATTAGCCAGATGTTCCAAGCATGATGCAGGTACCCTGGTTCATGTCCCCTCTGCTTTCCCAGAGACCAACATGGCTCATCTGAGGACATGGGTAGCAAATCCTGAGTGAACAACAGTCAAAGCAACTGCCACACAAAACAGTTCCTGAAGAAGTTTGAGACTGAGAGCTGACAGTCTAAAGCATTAATTTAACATTTTAATCAAAATGAAAGCAGCTTATAGGATTTTTTTCCTACTCAATTATGCAAGCAAGCTAATTTTTTAAAAAGGATATTAGGTTACTAATGGATTTTTATTTTAAAAAAACATATCTACCTGTTATCATGGAACATCATTGCAGAAAGCATATCTGCGGGGTCAAATGGCATTTGAAATCTAAGTAACAAAAGCCCACTTCGACAGCTGTTTTCACTGAGCTCCAAATTGGTTGACAAATTATTCATTGCACTCTCAGACATGTCTATCTTTCAGAAAAGAGAAGCAAGTGTAAGGTAGTCTCTGCTGATTTTTATCCCCAAACCATTTTCCTCCCCAAAAGTGCATTGCATTCAAAGAACTCCACAAAAAGAAAAGTAATAAAATACTACTTCTGCTGACTTGTATAAAAAAATCCTTTTAAAAGGTTCAAATTGTGATTATAGAACTGAAATATTGCTAGCCCACAAGCAGTTGGGAAAAATACATAAAAATTGCAGTTTGGTGTTTTACAAAAATTATATTTTAGCTCTTAAACTGACTTGCAATCCCGACAGATTTACTGCACATTCAAATTAACATACCATAGCTGAATCTTACTATTGCCATAACTTTTATTCAAACACTCATATTTCTAATGGCAGCAACTATGCTTTTACTGTTGGATAATTTTTGCTAAGTAAAATAAATACCCTGTTAGACTCAGGCTTTTGCCCATAACTCAGCTGGTAACAGTGCCACTCAGCACCAAGAGCTAAATCGCTCTTACAAAGAAGTTGTAGCATCATGTATTTTTGCTCTTTTGGGGGCTGGAGGTAGTAGTAATTCAGGAGTGGAAACAGGGCTGGGAGTTAAAGCCAATACACAATTCTGGCCTGGGAACCATTGTCTGCTGACATAAAAATGAGTGATGCTTCTGGATTACCTCTGTAGGACCCCACAGGTTTTGGATCAGCTCAGCAAAGTGCCACCAATGTTCCTCATTGGTCAAATTTTGAGTGTAGGTACAATGATGAATGCAACCGAGTTATGGCAGTACACCATGCTACCATCAGCCAGATCCAACCCGATAACCAGCCATGCCCACAGCTGCACTTAACAAAAGGAAAATACAGGGTATTGTGCCTGGGGAAGAGCAAAAGCACGAGTGTGGAGAGTGACATCTATCACAGACCATGCACTGGCATGAGTTTATCACATTTAAACACATGCCTATTTAGTTTTCCTCCGAGCTTTTACATAGCTGATGTAAGCTCTGATCCCAGTTAACCTTTTGCTCTGTCCCTGTTCATGACAAGCAACTTTGGCTTACGGATTTGGCTGCTCTCAGTCTACAGACCAATACTTGTAGTTTGAGATAATTCCCACTATAAAAACTCACTTCAAAAGTGAGGTGCAGTTTCATGGCAGTGCCAATTTATTTTTAAAAGAAAAAGCCCACAAAACTTTGAAAAGTATTTCATACTCATGACAAGGAGAAGCCTTCTAAGGACTCAGCTACAGGGTTAAAAACTAATATTACAGTTCACCTGGCCATAGCTGCACTACAGTGATACACATCACACAAAGGCTGGTGGTCTGGCATTTCAGACTGAATTCATGGCTCACAAGGCAAAGCCTGCTCTCCTCTCCATGAACCAGCTCAGCCACACCTTGGAGCACTTACACTCCAAAAAAGTGAAGCTCAAGGCCAGTATCTGAAAGGACATATAAAGATCTCATTTGTCTCTACACAACACACAGACTTTCTATTTAAGTCAGCAAATCTGAAATGCAGGTGACTTTCAAATCTTACTGTTTAGGCACTCAAGAACTAAAATACTTGGAATCATCAGTTGTTTAGCATGATTGATATGTTCCAAATGGAGAGAGATAGCTTTGGGGTTTTGGGTCAGGTTCAAATGCATCCAGCTTCTCTATAAAAAGAAAATAATACTACAGTGATTTGACAGACAGTATTTCCATGCCTGCAATCAAAATGGGCACTTTCTCAGCTACAAAGTCTTTCATTGTCTTCACTGCTAAGAAGCATCACTTCATTACCTTGGACCAATGCTGAGAAAGGGAAATTTATTATTAAATTCAAAAGATGACTTCATTATAACCTTGCTGGTCTGTTGATAGTTCATACAAAAGCTACCATACATACATCAACCAATCTTTACCATTTGTCAATTTGGATGTCCCATATATCAGTACAGATGGGAGAAAAAAGTTATTATGTCCAATGTCCCTTGCTTACACAAAAGTTCATGCTGAATTTGATGTTTCAAATCACACACTTGACAATTTTATTGTTGTCAGTGATAAAGGAAAAGGCTCAAATGAAACCAGTGTCCTTTGCTGTCAAAGACAAGGGTATCTCATGTCTCGAATGCCATCACAGGCAGGAAATTGCCTGCCCTGGTTTCAAAGAGAGATTTCTGGAAGAAGAAGGGAATGACTTCTTGACAAACCGCACTCCTTTTGAAAATTGTCTGTCAATCAAGGAAACCAAATCTCTGATTAGATGTTAACTCTTTCAAGTTGTCCTAATGTTGTCCACACAGCATATTTAGGCGCTTTCTTTAGGACAATGATATTTGTCAGACAGTCGTTTAGTCTCCAAAACTTCGTTACCAAAGTTTCTTGGTCAATGTCTTCAATTTACCAAAAACTCCTTGTCTGTTTTAATCATGATTTATTTATCATCTCTCATGCCAAACGTGTTCATTCCCTCAATTCTCAAATAACCCTTTGATTTGGTTCAGAAGCCTGGGAAGAGGCCACAACAGCATTCATGGCTCACACCAGACGTCTGGAAGAATGGGGTGCAGGAGCCAACTGGCAAAGGCAAAACTCCATAGCACAAGCCTGGGCAACAGGAATGCTCATCAGGGAGGCTGTGCAATAGCATCTTATCTTAAAAAAATCCCCAAACCATACAAGCAAAGAGGATCCCAGCACAGGGGAATCAGATAATATGTGTTTGCTTTGTGATTGCAAGAGAACATGTCTCCCATAGGCAGCAGCTGGATCAGCTTTGGCAAAGCGCCTCTCTGAAAATCTGCCCCTTCTGTTTAGGAATCTCACAGCTCCTGTTCCCAAAGACATGGGGTTTATTATTTGTGTTTGTACAGCACCTAGAGGAACAACACTAAGACTTTCACTGGGGACATCTCTAGGCATGACTTCAAAATAAATTTAAGTGCTGAAGATGGAAGCTGTGGAGTTACAGACGAGAAAACAGGGAAGTTCACAGCAGCCCTTCCCTCTCCTCTGTGGGAGATCAATTAGGACTGACCAAACTGTGTGCTGGGGAAGGCAGAAAGGAGATTTTTTCCAAAACCACATAAGATACTATTAGGAAATTGTAAACCTGAAGGCAGTGCAAAAAAGGGCAGCATGTCATACAGCAAAAAGAGTTAGGATGTTGCCTACAGTAAGATGCTAAAAAAGTCAAAGCAAAATCAGGGATAAGACACTTTTGCTGCACTTCAAAGCTGCAACAACAAATACTAACAGGGTTATATAACCTTCTGCTTCAGGATTTAAAGTAATCTCTATGATAAAATGAATATAAAGGTCAGATTAACCAGTTTGTGCCCACTCCTCTCTCTCCCAAGGCAGCTGGGTAAAGTGTTTGGGAAACTTTCAAACCGCTGGGAGGTAACTCACTAAATCTTTTCACAGCATGCTCTGGGTCTGATTGGGAGTGGGATTTCAGCCCATGCATCATTTAGTTGCTTTTGCAATTTTTATCTGAGTTGCTCTCCGCTCTGAGACCACATCTGGCAATATCTACAAACGCTCGCTACTCATGAAAATGTGATGAATACTAGGGTTTGCCAAGGAGATTCATATTAAATCTAACAGCTCTATAATAGTCAATAACCTACCTGTCAGGTCCAAGTATTTTATTAAAGACCATGCTAATGGCTTTTCTCTAATATTACATTATTGAATTCCGTAGGTGAGCCACACCATGAAAAAAAGAGAATGTCACCTTTTCTATTTTTGTAGCTAAATAAATGCATATATATGCAGGGGAAATCTACATTAGTTCACTGCCCAATTTTGAAACATCATGTCTCTCCTGCCACACACATTGGCATTTACTTTCCTCCATGCACTTTGATTTCTGGACTGCCTCTCTGCTTTTCCCTCTCTGCTGAATCTGGTTTGGGACAATCTCCTACAGAAGTTGCTCTCTTTCACTCACTGTCAAATATATTTCTTTCCCTTCCTTTTTCAATAGGGTAGGATTACTCTTGACTAACACCAGCTGCTGACTGCATGCTCCTTTCAAGCATCTTGAAATAGTGGTAGTCAGTGGGACACGCATGGGATGGATACAGCTGGAATCTGACTCAGTTGGAGTATTCATTATGGGGATAAAAAGTCAAATGCCATAATTTAGGCAGCAACACCTTGCTCTACCTCCTAACCTGGTCTCTCATCACAGCACCTAATCTCACACCACTGCCCAACGCAGCTAATTCCTCCCATCTCAGACCCTTCCTGGTAAAAAACACCTTGTCCTCCCTTGAGGCTGCACTGCAGACTTGAGCTTCCCCAAAGGACTCCGATTTCTTCCCAACAGGCATCCCAGAGAATGAGGAACCCCTTGTAGATGATTCTTGGGTCACAAACACCACAAGACAGCACATCAGGCTCATAAACAGAACAACTGCTCCCTACGAACCCAGGACAAAGAAATTTCTGCCTTAATCTCCACTAGTTTTGCAGGCAGCAGACCAAAGGCTCAGCCACTGGACTATCAGTGTTGACTTGCACTGTCTCACCCCACCACATGCAAGGGAAATGCAGCTGCTCTTTAACTCCCTTCACTGATGTTAAAGGCTCACTCAACCTGCAGAATTCCTGGAGGAAACAAGTACTTACCCCAACAGACTCATCTTGCACTATCAGCTATTCCCCAGCACCCTCAGCCATGGCTAGGGCCAGGGCCAGGGCTTAAGTGAGTGATATGGGTGGACACTGCAGGTGGAGACCCAGGTGAAGCTGGAATAGGCAATTAGGGGTTATTAATGCCATGACACCCTGATAATTTTCTACCCATGCTGCACAAGTTTGGTACAGCTTGGACATTTCATTTTGAAGCCTAAATATGGCAGGAGGTGCTGCAGAAGCTAAAGTTTTCAGACTGGAGAAGAAAAATAGCTACTGAGGTCTGGGAGACCACCTTGGCTGTGGTATTGGGCGGGTCCTGCCATTGTCCCAAAGCACGTTCCTTGCTGCAGACTGGCACCTAGGGCAATGTGTATGGCTCCTCCTGTCAAAACCATACTTCTTCCATGTAATAAAATCATTACTTCTGGTTTTTTGTTGATGGCCAAAGAGGTCTACTCCATTTCCACCAGACACAGAGAGCATGTAAGGATGGGCAAGAGCAGCTAGAGAAATTAGAGTAATATATGGAATACAAAGAGTAAAAAGAAAAAAAGAAATGTCAAGGGCATTTTTTGATGCTGCAAAGGTGTGAGTCCTGTCACCCCCTTCTTGTTTGCTCCCTGTGGAGCTGCATTCTTCCACATGCTTTGCAGAAATAGTGTGTTTTGAGGGGAATAAAGTGGGAGAAAGAGATGTCTTTTATTGCAAGTGGCAGCTGAGTCCTGCTAAATATTGCAGGCGATGGTCCCAAACCATCTCCCTGACTATGACCCCAGTGTGAGTAGCTTGCCTGGCATAGGGCTCATTTGGAAATGCAGGTGTTGAAACCAGGCAGGAATGCTAAAGGTTATGGTTCCCGAGCCAAAAAATCTAAAAGAGAAAGTTCCACCTGGCACAGCCCCTCCGGGTGCTACCCCAAAGCTGGCAGAAGGAAGGCTGCATGTTTTTCGGCAGGTACAACACATGCATGCACATAAGTGAGTGTGTGCACACGTGATCCTCCTGTGTTACTGTGAGCAGCATGAGAAACACCAAGCCTTTGAGCCATCAGTCCCAAGGAACAGGGCTGTTCACCCTGTGAGTGCTTAGGGAGGGACACGGGGGACAGATCCCCATCCATCTCCTAAGGTGCCCTCTCCAGTCAGCAGCAAAAGGGAGACCCCCTCCACAGGGGGGCTTCGAACAGAAGCAGAGAACACACAGACTAAACAGAGGCTAAAGCTCCTTTTCCACTCCTCCCCCTAAATGCAACAAGGTAAGGTTTAACTGAGGGCAAGCCTCCTCCTTATGATGCAGTCCTGACCCCAGAAGCAGCTGTGTCTGGATGAAAGGCAGATGTTTGCTCCAACCAGCTGGGGTCAGTGATTCAAAACAGCTGCCCACTGCCAGCAGAGCCCATGGGAGTGAACAGAGCAAACCTCCACAATGAGAAAGTAGCAAAAATGTCTAATGAGTAGACTCCCTGAGGCTCCCAGCAAGCCTTGTTTTTGTGCTGGGGCTGCCCTGCTCTTGGTGGGGCAGCACACTTGGTCCTGCTTCAGTCTCTAAGAGGGGGAAGTGGTCAGAGTTCTTTTTCTCATTTGTATTCCCACTCAGAAGCAAGAAGCAGAGCTGTTCTTCTGAATTCACGTCAGGTTTCCAGCCAAACTACTGTGTGCCCTTTAGATGGATTAATCTACCTGCTCCCAGCATCGCTCTGCAATTCCCTCTCTGCCTGAGCTTCTATGTGGTATTCCTCATCATGCCACAGGAGTTGTGCTCCCATTTCCTCTCTTGTCTGAACGCTCTCATTGGACTGCAGGACACATGACAACAAAAGCAAGGAGCTGCGCTGGTGCTGGAGGCCTCTTTCCTGATGCAGCCAGCAAGATTTGCTGGCAGCATGCTCCCAGGCCACCCAGCCCTGAGCTGATCAGCATGGCATACTCCTTCCTTCTCCACTTCCAAAGCGTAATGCCAAATGAGCCATCAAAACTTACAGGAAAATGGTGAATTTGGTTTGCAGCAACTAAATTTTTCCTTGTTACAACACTATATAGAGAGAATAATTATTTCTGAAAGGCCTTTTCATACTCCATGGAGTATTAAATAGGCAACACTGGATTTCCCTTAGTTGAAATTGCTTCCTCTGTCAAGGTAAATCCTGTGCTCAACCCCCCTCCATCTCATCTTTATTTTGTTGGCTTTAGCAGACTGCTTCTCCCTAAATGACTGAATTTGACCACTGTAACTAAATCAATCATCCCTCTGGAGGTGGATACCTGCATTTATTTATCTGGATCAGGAATGCTGTAGATAATGGGTCATTAAAAATTATGCTTTTCAAGCCACAGGTATCATGAGCCTGACTGGCAAAGAATGAGCTTTTAGATAAGAAAGAAGGCTTAGGAGGGTCAATTAGATTAAATTGGCTTGGATCATCATCCTCTGATACACAGGCTTTATTAAAGCCTGCAGTTGGAGACAATAGCTTATCTTCACTTCAGCACAATTATTTTTAAAATGGGGCTGCACAATTTGGGGATTGCCAACACATGATATCCACTACCAACAAATCTGAGATTATCAAACATTTGAGCCCATCAGATTATAAAGACAAAGGTCATTTTGTAGTAAAGATAGGGAGGAAAAAACCACTGTTCTTCTGTCCAGCTACGCTCAAGCCTCTGCAGAGCACGACTGGCTTGTGAAATAAAACACTGCAGGTCTGAAAGGAGCCAGTCAATCATAAGTTACCTGAGCCCTGCAGCTGAGCTGTTCCTCTCTGCACTCACTTGGGGTTGCCCTAGCCTGAAAATGTTTCAGTGGCTCCAGCAATATCACAAAGCAATCTCCTGTTATGAGCATTTGCTCTGGGGAAGGAGAGAGAAACCCCTCTTAAGTCTTTCTCAAACAGATTTTCTCATCTGTCTTTCTAGACATCTGTTTCTAAGTAAAAGGGGAAAATATGCTTGCAATGAAACTGGCCATTGAGCCCAAAGCTAGTGAGCTGCTCACATGGTTCTCTGTTCCCCAGTGCAAACCCACAGCCCTTTCTTTGACAAGATCTACAGGAGTAGGGTTCCTGCTTGTTTTCCTACTGTCCGTCATCTGGTTTTGCTGGAGGGTACCTCGCTACCCCTACTCTCCCCTGCTGAGCCACACATCCTTGCTCTGTGGGTTCTGGCAAGTGCATTGCTGATGATTTGCTGTACATCTTGGTTTCCAAATACCTTAGGTCAACCCTTAGGTATTTCAGACAAGAGGGAAGCCAGACTGCTTGAAGGGAGGCATCCAGAATACCATCAGAATGAGTACACAGCACCTGGTGATCATCAGCAGCATTTTTCTTGTTGTGCTGTTGCTCTCACACCTCATCTTTGTGTGACAGGATTTGTAAGAAAGGCATGGGAACTGGGAGCTCTCGAATCCCAGCCTTATTTCTGCTCCCTGCTTGCCATTTGGCTTGGAGCAAGGTATTCATAACCTCATACATCCGCTTTTGAAGGTGTCACGAGGATTCATCAGACATCTATGTCTATAAATAATGGCAGTATTATGTGGTTTGCAGGCAGCACAACAGTGAGCTTGGAAAGGGCAACACAGCCCTTCTGATACATCCAAGGAATCCTGAGGACCACTGCAAAGATACCTTCCAAATAAATCCTGTCCTTGGAAAGAGACTCTAGGATGGATTTGGAGAGCTTCCCGTGTTTTTGTTTTATTCATGACATTCTCTCCTCTGCCCCATTTCTTAAATGCTCTTTTAATATTGGGGGGGAGAAAAGATTGCAAAAATCTATCATGTTTTTGTCACTAGAAAGTGCAAAAAATTGTTGAGATCCTCTCCCTAAATAATTCACCCTAAATATACATGCATGCCACAAAGATCAGACCAGTGAGAAAAAAGTCCCTTCTTTATAGAGCAAGCAGCACATTTTGGTAAAGCATGCATTCATAGAACAAATTTTCTGTAATAAATGTCTGCCATGTTACCATATATTTTAGGATCTGAAAGATAGATCTTACATGTATGTGCAATAGACACACATTTTAAAGGAGAGAAAATACATGCATTTTTACCCACATTTAGCCTGAAGTGGCTTAATTATTTATTACTTCAGGTTGCTGCTGCTGTGATTGAGAGCTGGAGAAAGGGAAGCCTCCAAGCAGGGATCATGGGAATATAAAGGGAATTGGCACTCACAAGTTGCTGAGAAAGTCTTGGGCTTGTGGCCTCATTTTGACTCCTGTCAATGCCAAGTGTAAAATAATAGTCTGATTCAGAGCTAAATACCATCTAGATTTCCCACTGAGTCCATTAATTCTCTTCTTTTATTGTGGCAGAAAGTATTAAATACCTCAGATTAGAATCAGGGTTTCATGCAGGATCTGTATTCCAATTACACAGCATCCTTTCCTGATTCAAGACATTGTCTTGATTTGTTTGGGAGTAGGGGGGATTATTTTTTTTTATGTCAACTTAAAAAAGCATTTTATTCTTTTTTTAAGCTGCAGTTCAAATTGCAAATGCTTTTGCCAAGCTGCTTCCTATCACAACTGGTGCATTAGCAAGGAGAGTGGTTGCTCACGAAGGAATATGTGAGTAGTGGACCTGTTTTTTCTGGTCAAATCACCTCTCTGCAATCTTTGAGGATTATCATCACCAAAGAGTTCCAAAGTGACACCTGCTAGGCACTGTCTGGCTAATTATTTGAAGTTCTTCTGTTTCTGCTGAAGTTTTGGCAGCCAGCCTGTAAAGTGTGACTCTGAGATGTATTTCTACAATATAATGCTTCTAGGAATGAGACAAACTGCTTTTTCTAGCCAGTGCAAGAGACATTTGCCTCCCTACCACCACAAAAACAATACTAAGCAGCTGCTCAGCACTGTTTTCTGAAGGCGTTTCTGTCACCGATCAGCAGAATTTAATAACATCAAGATTTAATCCCTCAGACTCGAGCTGGGCTCCCAGTAGAGGCACAGGGTGTATCAAGGGGGTATTTTGAAATTCAAGTTCTCTCACAGGCAAGTGAGCAGCTGGAGCTATTCTGGGTTGAAATATTTAGCCAGAGCCAGATAAACAGATTTGACAGGACAGTGGCAAATTCTGCTTTAAAGTTTACTCTTTTTTCACTTGGTGCTTCATTCTTGTAAGAAGCCCAGAAAAGAAGTCCCTCATCAATTCTTTTCTTTTCTTTTTTTCCCCTTTTTTCATTTGGCACACGCAGGATGTTCATTTGAGAAAGGCAAGGAAAATGACTACTTTGGCTGGAAAGATAAGCAGTCTGGATGATGTCAAGCAAAAGCATCTTTGGGGTGCACATCACCATTTTCTGTCAGGGGACATCACTCTGTAGCACCAATGAATTTCCCAGCAGATGGGAAGTTGCTCTGAGTTGTGTAAAACAGCAGACTCACTATTCCAGGCTTTGTGGTCCTTTGTGGGAGCTGAGCATCCTCTGAAGATGGTCAGGGCACTCATTGTTGTCCCAGACTCCTAAGCTGGGTGCTTCCAGCGATGGTGGGAAGCCTCCACGTCACCTGTTCCACCTCATCTTTCTCTGCCCAGCTATAAAATAAATAATTTTAAAAAGTCATACTGACACCAAAGTAATTCAAAAAGACAAATTGACATTAGCTACTCTTCATAAACTTGTTTCTGACTTGTGGTGGAGGAAGCTTGCTAAGGTAGGCGGGAAGAAATACTTGGTTATGCTGAATTATTCACAGAGATTTGCATAAAGCCCAATATATATATTACCAAAAGTTGATCCTATAGGACAGATGGTATCCCTGCTCCTGCCTTACTTTTGACCCACAGCATCCCTTCTCCAGCCTTCATCTTGCAGTCTGTACTCTTCTCACTGCTTCCACAGTTATGTTTGCTCTCTTCTCAGTTTGTTCTCTCTTCAGCCTTTCTGAATACTGACCACTCCTCAGCATTTGCTGTCAGCTCCCAGCTGAACCTCTCCACCCAAACCACCATTTCTACAGCCTTTCAGGTGACCCTGGTTTGGGTCATGGTCTGGTTCTTATAGCCATCTTATTGCTAAATATGCCTCAACTCCTCCCACCTAAACAAGGAGTGTTTGCTAGGTTGGATGGGGCATCACCTCACCTGCAGCATACAGTGAAGAGAACTCTGGAGAAATATCTCTCTTCAGCTTGACCAATATATAAATAAATTCCAGAGTGCTGGTATTTCAAAGTTTATTTTAGTAGTGAAACAGTTTGCAAAACTGACACTCTCGGCCAAGAAATGGTTGTTCCCTTTCACTCCTTACCCTGTAATAAATGCCCTGCTGGAAGGAACCCTCGGTCTCGGGTACAGTGCAGCGTTTTGTACCCTTTTCCCCCACAGCTGAAGCTCCTTGGCAGAGCAGAGCCAAATGCCCTTTTTGGCTTGAAAACAGTCATGGGGGAGGTAGTCCAGTCCATGGGCTATTTTTATGGGATGTGTAACTAGAGAAGAATAAGACATGAACACCTCCAAGGTTCCATCTGAGGAAGACATATTTTAACCTGAAAAAATAATCTCAGATTTAAAATTTTTTTTAAACCCACTATTTTGGTATTTTTTCCTTATTCTCAGGATCTTAAAGCCTGGCATAGATACCTCTTCCCTTGCTAGCAGTGGTCTGGTAAAGTCATGCCAGGACTTCCACATCCCTTGAACTTAAACCACAGGTGCCAAGAACCTACCTCAGCTGTCCTTCACTAGCCATATTACCTAATAATTATTCTTAGAAGAGTGAAGTGACTTCTCATCACTCAGAAATAAGCAAGGCTATAGGTTTGGTTGGCAGAAGTAATTCATCCCTGTTTCCAAAACAAATAAGCAAATCTGTATACCTTTTTCTTAACAATTCTGAGCCAGAAGTTCAGCTGATAGCAGCTGGTATAACTCCATGGTTTTCACTGGAGTTGGGACAATTCCCACTAGCTGAGTAATGAATTGTCATGAGTGAATGAGGAGTGATCAAAGAAACATTTGGTTTCAGCAACATGAGATTACAAATGAGGGAATCTAGTTTGGCATTTTTTATTATTTTTTTTTTTCCTTTGGCTCTCAGCCATGCATGGGTAGGGAGATTTTAGTCAGAGATTGCTGGGCTTTTACAAACATTTATTTTTCCCTACAAGCTTGTGTTCCACCCGCAGATAAGGGTCCCTGAAAATTCTCCCCCAAAGAAATAATAAATTCAGCTTTCAAAGTTATCTCAGCAGTAGATGGCACTGCAGGGACTGAAACCTGAAAGGAAAAAACCAAGAAGCAAATTTTGCTCTCAGAAAGGACTGTCAGGATTATAATTGCTATAAAATATCCCATACTTGCAGGTTACCCTAATAACCACATATTGATTATAAATTGTTTCCATAATTGCAATTTTAATGTGTGGAGTTTCTAAGGGCTTTGCACATGCTCTGTCGTGGAAGAAAATGAGGTTGCATGACTGCGAGCAAATGGGAAGCCTGCTAGCAATTAAATTTTGATTTGTGTATTATTTATCAAAACATATACCTTATAGTTAAGCTTTTTTGGAGCATTTATCTGGCTTAAAAGGTAATGGAGGAACTTTCTATTGTGGGAAGCATTTGATTTATAGCCTACAAAATATTCTTGCTCTTACATAACAGGATTACACTGAGTCCTTTTCTAGGCCTAATCTCTATTAGGTATTGTTATGAAATGCTGTTATACTTTCTTAAAGGCATGAACATGTGTAAAAGTCAGATGGACTGAAGCTGTTAATTGAATGTGCATTATCTCTCTGAGAAAAGCTGAGGGAAAGAAGGGTTCCCATGATCAAATCCAACAGAAAGCGAGGAGGCTTCCCATTATAAAGGTGGGCTCGTACCCATCATCACAAGGAACCTTCATTTGATTTCAGATACGAGTGATTCATCGTCATCTGGTCTTTAAAGCAAGCCTTTCTCACAGCTCAGCTCCAAACCTGCAAGGTCCATCTCCCATCAGTGGGGGTAATTTTTGGGATCACCCCAAGAGTATTGCTGTGCTTGCTGGTGTGCTTGCAAACCAGCCTCTCTATCCCATGAGAGCATTTCCTGCTTAGATACTTCAACTCTGCATCTGGAAACCAGGGACCAATATGTGCATCAGGGAGGGGCTGTTCTTGCTGCTAGCAAGTCTCTGAAGGGCAAGAGCCAGATTTGGAGCCTGGTGGTGGAGTTACAGAGGCCATTACGGCTAAGGGAGAGCTCCATGTGAGTGCAGCTTCTCTGCCAGGAGCAAATCCTCAAGGGTGCATAGTGGGGTCACACTGACATCCCAAATCAGCATCTTTGTCTCCTGCATCTTCCACCTGAGTACGGAAGATCACAGCTTTCCTGGGGGAGATTTCAAACCCCAGTGGCCAAACCTGTGAAGTCCCAGGGTTGAACTGATAGATGTTTATAGCTGAGGAGGCTTGGAAACTGCAGCTGCCATTAAGGCAATTGCTCTAGCACATCTCACTTCAAGGATGCTCTTCCATTCTTTTGATTTCTGTGGGATTTTAGGCTTTGGGGTAGGCAACTAACACATCTATTTGGACCTCAAAACCTCAAGTCCAAGGAGGATCACGTGTTTCCTTTGCAAAACCATACACAAAAAGCAGAAGAAAGGATAAATGTACTTCTCTGTGTCACAATTGTCTGCGTAAGTATCAGGCTATGCTAGTTCTCAGTTACCAAGCATTTGCTTGGAAGTGGTGGGGTAAAGGATTTTAAAACCTGGAAGAAAGTACTTCCTCATATATAAAATAAAAAATTGTGCAAGACATTTCTTCTGGGCACAACCCTGCCTGCATTTGCAGCTGCAACATGTGTGAAAACAAAAAGCACCACTTAGGGCAAACTTTTCCAAAATAAGATAATCTTATAAAATATGCACTGAAACAAAAGGAAATTAAACCAGTGTGCTTGCAGATGACGTGTGTGCCAGCATTTTGCTCTTTTAGGTGCTGCTTGCAGAAGTCACTGGAAAAGAAACAGGAAGCACAGTTGCAGGGATTAATCCTGCACTGCTCAGGGGTTTAGCCGGGTATCCCACATGCACTCACCAGCACCACGAGGCTGAACATCAGTTTGGGGTCTCTCATCTCATGCCTGTACCAATGTTATCCATCCCTTTGCTGCTCATCCTTGTTTCTGAGGAATGGAGGGCTGCTCAAGGAGGTGGGACATTTTATAGCAGCTAGAACATCCAAAGCAGACATTTTATTCTTTCTTCTTCTATTTTTTATTTGCTTTTC
>VYZT01014072.1:196204-249389 GCA_013400735.1 Pomatostomus ruficeps | reverse complement strand
ACTTTTTTCCTTCTTTCTTTCTTTCTTTAAACTCTAAAATGGCATAATATCTTACTAAAGCTCATTGTACATCACCTTACTGGTGTATTGGGTCAGGGAGTCCGTGGGTTAATCCCGTGATGGGTAATGAAGCATTACTTATAACTGCATTTAAGACTTCACCTCTTCATTACCCCACATAGTGCCACTTGCCGTATCACCTCTGGTGAACTGCAGCACTCAATTCACCTTCTCTGGACACTACTTATTATTTTATGGGTCTCTAACATGTCACTTCTTCTGTGCCTCTGCACTGAAAATATTTCTAAATGGCTCCTCACAGGAAAGTCTCTGCTCTCATTCAATAAATCCTTTTAGTCTCCTTATTCCTTGGTTCCCGGGAGAAGCAGCGTGGTCCAAAGAAAACATGTGCTGTCGACTGGGAACCTGGGATTAAGCCTCCTTGGAATGTTATACCCTTAAACCCTCATTGTAGCCCAACCACTTTCCCAGCCGCCATGCACAGTGAGCAGATGTTTTCCTTGCCCCCTCTGACCAGGCTTTCCTCAGGCTGTTGCAGGGGATATGGCCCATGTGATTGAGACGCAATTTACTCAGAACTGGGATTTTTTCCTAAGATAAGGCAGCAGAACTCACCATGAGCACAAGCTCCTGCCTTTGCACTAGCTGGTGGCTCCTTGTTGCTTTGTTAAACCTGCAGCAACGTTTCTATAAGCATTGGGATATTTATGTTGACTTTGACACACTACCACTCAGATCTCCTGTATTAGGGTTGCATTGTTTTTTATGTGAAATACTGCAGCAGCTAATTGCAATTACCAGAAAGCATATACAAGAGAGCTTGTTGATTGCCAGTAGACAAAGACACTTTGGAAATCTTGGATTTTGCTATAGAAGAAAGCCTATAAATTTTAAAATAGAAACCACGTTATCATTTACAATTTCTGTTTGTGGACAAATTCTGCTAAACAAAATTGGCGGCTGATTAAGTAAACATTTATACATAAATAAAACAGTGAAGATCTCTTCAGTTATTGAGATGCAGCCAGTTCAGTCTCTCGTAAATAATACAGTGATGAATTCTGGCATTACAGTGCATGATAAAGCTACCTAACCTCAAAGTCTTAGGCAAACTAATCCATACGCATGAATCAATCAGTTCATTTTAGTCATACCAGCGTTATATAAATGTCACTAAAATCAATGCCTGAAAGATATAACAGATTAATAAGTCCTCATGCGGTACATCTAACTGGGATGCAAACCTACAGCAGATAACTTCGCGCTGAACACAGTTATACAAGTAGTTTGAATAAGTCATTTTAATAGAAAACTCAAGGGCAGGCCTGTAATGAGCAGGCGTGGATGAGAAAAATCTGGTGCATTATTAATTTCAGACAATACTGAGTTCTTTTTCATAATGTACATTTTATTAATGCTTTCTGTGATAGCTTTTCATACCGGTTCACCACCAGGAGTACAGTAATTACAATGTATTAAGATTCATTCCATGCCTGAGGAGTAAGGAAGTCCAGTTACGATATGGAAAGCAAGTGAAATGTCAATCACTATTGACTCAGGGCTGGATTAAATCAAAACTCTGCCCAGTGGGTTTGGTAACAGCCCTTCCCACACACAATCTTCAGTGAATATCTGCCTCCCCCTCCTCACTGCTCATCTCCACATGTAACCTGTGTGACATCCAGATGGATGCAGTGGATGGGATTCATAATTTTTATTGGGACTTGGGGTTGGTCTGGCTCATCTTTACAACTGCCAGTTGCGAGGTGTCAGCCTCTTTGGGGTTGGAGAGAGAGAGAAACATTGAAGGTTGTTGTAAACGCCTCTAAGAATGACTCTTCTAGACATAAAGGCAAGAGTTTAAGGTATGGGATCATGGGATTGTCTGGGGAGAGAAACTAATAGTGAGTGCTCCAATGAAAAAAAATACACCACTCAATCCAACCCAGGGGAGTCCTGGTGAAAAACCAGAGAATATCTTCTTTCCTGTAATTGCAGCTCCTCCTTCTTCCCCATGCTGCACCTCAAAACTCCCCAGGGTCAGGAAGCCTTGGGCTCAGGATTTAGAATTGTCCTTTGAGGCTCTAGAAACCATAAGAATGGTTCCCTCATGTCTGTGAAAGGTTGTGAACTTTCAAACGTTTTGGAGGTATTTATTTTGCTTAACACACTGGCTGACTTTCAGCACATTTCCGGCACAAAGACAGGGTGGGTTGCTTATATTTCTCACTACTTTTCTCCCTGGAAAAAAGGCTAACAGCCTTCACTGGGGAGGAAACCACAGCCTCTCCAAGATGATGGTCACCTTGCCTGGGGACATTTACAGGGCTGGAGAAGTGGCCAAAGGAAGAGGTGTCCACATGTGGCAGATGAAAGCATGATGCCTCCTGTGCACTGGTTTGATAAATAAATAAATAAATGGCCTGATAAATACATAAATCACTTGGCACTGGCAGTTGTTAGGTATTAATGGTAACAGCAGCCACACAGAGCTGGATGACAGAGGAGGCATTCAAGTACTCAAGAGGAAAAGACTATCTATCCCTGCAGCTCACCTTGGACCACTGAGAGCAAATTACCACTCTAGATGCCCACACCCCTCAGGGATCTGAGGCAGCTTCCAATTTCTGTTGATTGCCCACTGCCCATTCTTTGCAAAGGTACAGGGGCTTTGGCCCCAATGCTATGCTAAATATGTGCAACAGTTGTTTCGTGCTACCTGGCTTATTCATGGGGAAGACACTTCATCTTGGCACTGCTTTCCTGCAAAATGCTAGGCTGAAGAGAGACTTCTACGTCCAGAGAAAGTTATTGGGGGTAATTTTCAAAAATATCTGTTTTCTTCTCAAGTATGGGCTTTTTTCTAGTTTCAGTTTCTAGTTTCATTCCTTTTTCCTGATTTCCCTGCACTGCATGAATCCAAACAGTTGGACTCAGAGTAAATAAGGCATAAGTAAGCTTTGGGTTTTGAAGGATGAAAGGGAAACGCCAAAGCTCCTGTCCAACTTCCAGGCGGTACCATCCTGTGTGTGCCCGTGCCCGTGCCCGTGCCCAAGTGCAGCCCTGTTTTGCTGGCAGTGTTTGCAGCTGGGCACTGTTGTGCCACAGCAGGGGACAGTGGATGACAGCTCAATGCGGAGCAGAGATTTATCAGCTCTCACTCATCTGATACCATTCCTGTGCCTGCCAAGCTTCATTCCCTGGAGAGGTGTGGGCACTACTCTGCCCTCATGCTAATACAGCTGGACCTGGCAGCGTTACTCAGGACTCCTTGAATGGGTTTGGGCGTATAAAGGGCAGTACAGCACACACACACCCATTTTCCCTCCTCTCTCACGGACACAGCTACACAGACACGGGACCTGCACTGGCAGGCAGCCGCCCGCACCAGGCACAGTCTTGCACACGCGTTTACACAGACGGAGAACTGCACAGACAGGCACTGGCTGACGTGAACACAGATGTCTTGGCATGCCTCCATATACCCAGCCCAACAGCTGGCCCAACACCATTAATAAGCCTTCAGGGTTTCTTTTTTTTTCTTTTTTCCTTTTCTTTTTTAACTAATGCTAAAAGCCTGGGGATCATCACACTGATGGGGTTTGCATCCCTCTGATGATTCCTGCCCATCCCACCCTCACCCCTCCCACAACTGCAGCAAGCAGTCCAAGTCCTCTGTGGGCTGTAGCTGAGTATTTACACCAGTGGAGACCATGGGACCAGTGACTTCACCCTGTTTTCAGGGACTAGAGAGAAATGTCTGCTGAGTCCTCTGCTGGACAGGTCTGTCCTCCTTCAGGTGCCTCCTGAACTCGTGGTGACGGCACAGCTTGGCTGCGAGAGCCCATGCCAGCCTCCAGCAGGCACACCCCATGGGTTCCCATATATCTATCCCCAGCTGAGCTGATTGAGAAACGCTATCTTCAAGATACTAAGGCTCTTTTTTTTTTCCAGAAAAATATCTCTATTTACACAAGACAATAAAATCTGAGCAGCTTTTCCCCGAGAAGCTTTGGCCAAGTGGAGCTGCTGCTGGACACATGCGCCGGTCCCTATTTACAAGCAACAGCTTTGCTTGACAATACTCTGCTGGCACATTCAGCTTCTTCTGGTGTAAGGACTCCTTCTCTGCCCCTCTGGTCCTTCCCTTGTTGGCTCTTCGCACTGACAGGTCTGTATTTACAACAGCAACCTGGATCCGGCAGGCCCCCCTTTATGCAGCCCTGCTTGTGAGCATGGAGAGGGGCTCAGGATGGCAGATTAAGCACACTCAGCCATCTTCAAGTGTTAGCAAGTTGCAAAGTCAATGTCTGGAGCAGGTGAAAGTAATTTCTTATTACAAAAGACAATTTTTACCCGTTCTGCTCATCTTGGATAAAAGAGACGAGCGACCAAATGGCGAGGGTGCTTCCCAGGGTGCTGCCACACACGGGGCAGTGGGAATCTCAGCCGGGCTGTTCTCTCCTTGGGGGTGCAAGGGTTTGCTGAGCGTTTGGTCGAGGCTAGTTTCTCCAGCCACCCCTGTTGCGCGATCCCAAGTGAGGGACGGGAGAACTGAGGCACAGAGGAGCTGAGGCGGTGCACAGGCACAGGCTTGCCGGGGCAGGCTCATGGGGTCCCCAGGCGCTAGATGACACTGTCTTCCATGGTGACTCGCCTGAAGACCGGCTCCTGCTTGGGTGTCCTTCCGCTTTCTGTGAAAAACAAGGGGACAGCAGGTAAATCCCCGCAGCAGGACCCTGCAACAACCACCAGCCCCAGACAAAGCATGGGATGCCTGGACTTGCCTTGTAAAGGAAGGCTTGCTCAGGGAAGCTGAATGTATCTATGGGTGAGCATCCCATTGAGAATCTCCTCCCACCCTTTTTGCTGAATTGGTGCTACAGTTTTGCCTGGCTTTGGCCGCACGTGAGCCAGGTGTTTGTTGTACAGCAGCATTGGCCACTGCTGCCCACTGCTCTGCAGAAGAAGAGTGACACTGAGGTGCCTCTTTTTTCCCCTGGGTTTAACACAACACAGGGCTGAGCCGCAGCCACCAGTTTGTGTCAACCCAATGGGGCTTGTTTGAGCAAACTGCGTTTCCTGTTGTGTCCCCCCCCGCCCCTTAATAATAAATATTCAGTATAAACGACTGCAGAGTAAACAGATTTGTTTTGATATCAGACATTATCTGAAGGGCACTTTATATCCTGAGTGCTCTGCTTTACAGCTGCCTCTATAATCACTGCAGCCCCAGGGAGGAAAGCACCTCTTTTCACAAGCTCATGTTGGGAGGACACAGCCACATGCACTTTGGGGTGACCACATGCAGGCTTTTTTATAAATGATATTTCAGGAAGATGTTAAGATAGGCTAATCACATTCAAGGAGAATCAAGAGTTATTCTGGAGCCATTTTTTAAGCATAAATCATTTCACCCAATTTCCCACCCTCCCAAATATATGTTGCTTTCTACAGCATCATAGATCTTATCACAGGGAAAGTCGTGGGGGCAGAACTGGCAGCTTTTCAGGCATCTCCCACCTTGGCTATTTTGGCAGATTTTTGGGGGTTTTTCGAGGAGGAGGGACTTTCGTCCTTTCCTTGTTGCTCATCTCTTGTTTTTCTTTTTTTTCCTAAGTAGTGGGACACATTTTCTCCTTTCATTTCCACTGCTGTTAGCTTGGTGATCTGCTTTGCATTGCAGTACAAGCTGCAAGCAGTGGAAAATGCCTGGGTGCACAGTGTATAAAGAATAAAGAAAATCAAAAATCCCACCGATTTAATATGTAGCACTTTTCCTGGAAGATATCAACAGCAGCTTTAGCAATGAGGCCTTTTATCTCTAAGTTTGAATAAGCAAGTAAGGAGGTGGGTGAGGGGAAGGTGACCAAAGGGCAGAGCTGAGGTGCTTGCACTGAGAAAAAAGTCCTCTTCTTAGGAAGGAACCTTCTAAAAAACAAAACAAAACAAAACCAAAAGAACTCAAACCCAAACCAAAAGGCTGCTTTGTGGCAAATCATAAAAACTTTTTTTTTTTTTTGGTCAGGTGAGCAAACCAGGGGCTGGCCAGAGCAGGCACCCAATAGCCACAGCAAAGCTTTAGCTTGCCTCAAATTTGCTTCCCGTCACACACAGTGCTAGTTCCCTATGACCTTGCAGTTCTCTCCAGCTGCCTACAGAAAGCATCTGAGAAACTCTTTTTGGCATATTTCAGCCAAAGGACAAAGCCTTGCCACAAATTAGGGGCTTTTTATTTTAATTCCCCCTGCCTCTCCCCCCCCCCGCCCCCCCCCGCAAAGTCCATTTTCCCAGAACACCTCTTCAACATTCATCTTCCAACACTATTTATCAGCAGATGTTACCACAGACTCGTGCCTGCTGAAACGCGAAGCCTTTGCTGCTGGTGGGACAAAAAGGCTGCAGGGCTCGTGTCTGGAGTGAGCTCTCCTGCCACACGGACCCACATTTAACCCTGCCTGAGATGCCTCCAAGAGAAGTGGGAGAAGACAGGCTGAAAACAGTTTTATTATTGCCATAATTTACCCATCGAGCACCCTTCTGCTGGAAATAACCTTTCCAAAGTTGTAACACAAGATGTAGTCGATTGTAAGTGGCAGTCGGAGATATTTGGTCATCTGTACAAATATTCCCATCACACCAGCTGAGGAGGTTGTGCAGCAGCTATGTTTGTGTCTTCAAAGTTGCTGTTTGGGGTTTTAAGCAGCACTGCTGAAATACCAAGCATTTGCTTCCAGCACATAATAATTGCTCTGTATACTAATATTTTTTGTTTATTTGTTGCAGTTTTAGCTTGGGCTTTTATGTGTACAGTGTATTTAAGGAGTAGAAATATAGGAAAAGAAAATATGTGGAGGGTAAAGAAATAAAAAGACAGCAAATACTTAGGATGATTTTTTTTTTGTTATTGGCATTTTCCTGAAGAAGACTATCACCATCTGTCTGGTGTACCGAATACAGTAAGCACCTGTAAAAAGCTATTTTGATGTGAAAAAGGAAGATTTCCAAGCTATCCTGGCTAGTCTCAATATTTCAGCTTTAACCAGAATGCCTCTTTTGAACTGGGGTGATAAATGATCTGGTGTATGAACCATGCATCCCCAGGGCTTGTCAAAGCCTTTGGAAGAGCAAAACTGGCCCTACGCCAGCTACCTGTGCTGATGGAAATGTCTCTCAGTCCAGAAAGGGGAGTGCTGCTGCCTCCCAGGGGTGCTCCAGTGCCCTCCCCTGACTGTGCTGCCAATGCCCCTGCTAAGGACAGCCACTGAACAATCCCTCGCTGCCTTTCCTGGGAACACTAATCACAGATTTTATCTGGCTTTGGCTTTACACTGCACGATGTCCTCCATGCCATTACCAGAGAGCCTGCAACAACATGACATTTATATAATGTTCATGAGCCCAGATTATTTAAACTCTAAAATATTCATTAAATAAAATTTGCATAGAGTCTAGCTGAATGCAGCAGATAGCTAAAAATAAAGTACTTTTCTTTCTAAAGGTAAGGAGGAGATCAGGGTGTGACAGATGACCAAGCCTGTGCTCTTAGGCTTTCCTGAGACAGGTTTTTAATAAGATGAGCTATCTTTCTATCCCTGTTGACTAGGCAGTTCTGCAGGGTATTACATTCTTCATAACCTAGTGAGATCAAGAGAGGCCAGCTGGTCAGGGAAGGGGGATGCAGGCAATAGGAACACACAGAGACACAAAAGGACCCCCAGGAGCTCAGTGCATCCCACCATTACCACTGTTTCCCCTGGCCCTCTGAGGTACCTCACTGCTTATTACCTGGGGGCAGGGAAGAAGGAAAAAGACTGGCTAACAACTGCAGATGTCAAGGAATTAAAAGCAATCAACAGGTGGAACTGAACAGCAGCATGGTGAGTAATATTGCCTACACAGTGCCTCTGAAACTGTGATGATCACCCCCATTCCCAGCAACCCTCCAGCCTACATGGTCTTTCCTGGCATGTCTTTTGCCTTGTGTTTCTCCTCCACATGTTTTGGGGAGATCTTACAGTCTCTTATGGCTCTTGCAGAAAATGGGTGGAAATTGCCTGCTGTAATCAAAGTGTCCTGAAGCAGTAAACTGATGTGTCAGCTCTTCATGGGGTAGTCTGCAAAGGGATTACACTGGAAAAATAACCCAGTCCTGCACAAATTAGGAGTGAAAAAAGGGATTCCTAACTTGTAAAACATCCCAAGATGATTTTCAGGAAAATACAATTCATGGAGCCTTGCACTTCTCCATCCCCCTCTTCCCATGTGCAAGAAAGGCTTTCCGAAGGGACAACTCAATCAACATTAACAACCCTCACTCCAAACATGCCTGGTAGCTCGGGCTTCCCAAAGGTGGCCCTGTGTTTCAGAAAATGGTCTGTGTATCAGTTGATGTTCTCATCAGATCAAGCACTACCTGTTTGCCTCTGTTTTGTCTGTTTTCAGCTGAATGTGGGATGCTTGTTGCAGTTGAATGATGAAGCTTTAATCTTCCCCCTATAAGGCAAATCTGGGTTGGTGCTTTTTTTTTGTTGGTTTTTTTTTTTTTTTTTTTTTTTTTTTGTTTTGTTTGTTTTTTTTTTTTTTTTTTTGGTTTGTGTGTTTGTTTTTTTTTGTTTTGTTAAATGGAGCTCTAGAAAAGATCCCTCGGCTGATTATCCTCTTCAACCCAGCCTACAAAGTTATGTGCCCGAAGCATGAGTATGGATTTAATACTATGTACACTACTGCCTTTTCATCAAGCTTTTTTTTCACATTCTTGCCTTGGCTCAGCATTAAGAAATGCCTTAGAAGTTTTGTAGCTCTCCTTCATACCCCAGGAGCACTGTAGGCACTGAAGACTTAACACTGAGTTGATTTTCACATGCTGCAGTCTGCACAGAAGACACCATTGCTGCTCACATAAGAATTGTATATAGTGAGCTACTTATCAACAAGCACCAACCTTCACCATGCCAATAATCAACTATCTGACACAACAAAATCTGTTCTCAAGGGGAAAAAAGTGCCAAAAATAATCTGCGTCCTGCTCCCCTCCATATAATCCCCCCAATACATTACAGTCTTAAACTATTTTTGGCTTAATAAAATTAATAATATATGTTTTCTCTCTATTTTGTGATTCAGCTGTTTCCAAAGCCATACAAAGCACCAGCAGTGAATCCTGTGATGTCAGAACAGCCTGGGGACAGAAATAATCAGCTTGAAAATAAACAGCATTTTTTTGCACCTGAAGCGCCCATAGGCATGGGTAGGCTGGAAAAGAAAAGGGATGGAGCAGGGGGGAAGACAGCCTGCACACTGATAAACCTGAAATACACAGAAAGGCTGGGGAAGAATGACCATCTGTAGTCAAGGAATTTAAAGATTTTTCAGTAGGACAAAACCATCCCATAGCAAATCCACCACTGGTTTGTTCTTGGATAGTTTCAGGAACACTGGTAAATGCTGTGTTGATCACCTGCCTCCCACCTTGCCATGATGATATTTGCCAGGGTGTACCTCACCCTCTGCATGAATTCAATTCCACCATAACATTGAAAATCTATTTTTTGAGTCTAATACAGTAAAAGAGTTTTTATTTTCTCCAAAATAAGAGGTACCTCAATTATTTAAAGCCTCAGCAGCCTCTCTTGGGCTGCTACATTGATTGACACGACCACATGGGTGTGAAATGCCTTCTGTGCCTGCAGGTGTGGGTCCACCATGCACTGTTCAGTTCCATCACTGCTGGCATGGAAAATAAAATGGAACAGGGAGGCAGCATCAAGAGCAAGAGCTCGACCTGGCTGGCCAGTGGCTGTTCTGCTATGAAGTCAGGTGATTCTCCAATATTGCAATAGGAAATGTTCCCTTGCAGAAACCTAGACCTGGCAAGAGGCACTGCTGTGATCAGTGCTTTGTCCCACATGGAGTTTCCTCCCCAAAACGTTTTGGTCAGTGTGGCTGCAGGAAGGACTCGGGTGACTCAAACCAGACTCTTTCGTGGGCCATGAATACCACCAAATACCACCACCCCTGGTTCTCTACCCCAACAAGACTCTGTTCAGAAGCACCAAGCAGTGCTGCCCCAATGCAAGGACAACCCCAGGATGGAGTAGAACTGCTCCACTGCTCTGCTGCTGCATTTACCCTCCAGCACTTGTCTAACCTCAACCCACCTGCTCCAAGTCTTTTGGCTTTTACCCAGCATGATAGGACTTGGATAGGCACACTTCAGATGGAGGCAGCACCAAGCCCCTAAGCTCAGGGCATGGGAGGGCTTTGTGAAAAATCACATACTGAAAATTCATTACCAATCATATCCAGAGGTGGTTATTTGCCCAGTCAACCTTTCCAGTCTACTTTGTAGCTTTCTGTATTCCCGATTGCCCTCCAGGGATTTGAAGGGGGAGGCCGGAGGAGAGCAGCGAAGTGCCAGTGGGCCATCAGCAGAGGTGGAACGAGAAGGACGATGTGGCCAAGGATGGTGATGGCGCTTGGCATATGCCCGGAGCAAGAAAATAAAGAGACAGCAAACAACGACCGAGAAGGCCTAACGGGGACTTGTTTTACTCTTTGACATGCTACCAGCAGTTTTTAATCTCAGAAAACCCAAATTTAAAAAAAAAAAAAAAGAAGAAAATTAAGAAAAAAAACCCCAAAACCATTACAATGATTAAAAGATACGACACATGAAACACTATACTCAAATCATCTGCGTGTCGTTGGCTACTTTATACAGTAGGCACAAAACAGACCTAGAATCACCTGCAACAAATGTCAACCAGCGTTGTTCTCGCCCCTAAACAAGTACCACCAGCCTGATATTTCTAGTCAGCCACAGCTGCATAACCTTTGTGCTTAAATTTCTCAGCTTAGGCCTCCCTTCTTTGGCATTGCTCACCCATGCCGTAAAAGAGTGAAGACTTATACTGAAGACAGTAATGGAGAGAGGAACAACAACTACAAAAAAAGAGAGATTAATTTTACAGTACATACATACAGTATCTTCTAAATCGTGATCAGTTGTTTATTGGTTGGCAAACAAGCTTCACTTTTACAACAAATATTAGTAATGAGGTCATTCAACTGTTGAGACCGTACAAAATGGATCATAAATTAAAAATAAAAAAAAAAAAAAAGGAAAAAAAAGAAGAATTCATACTCCGTGCTGCTAATTTACCTCCAGAAAGCCTTTTACTTAAAAATTCGGTCAAATAAATAAATTTCCTGTTAGGAAAAATAATGAACAGAGGACTTTTTTTTTTTTTATTAAAAATCACTGCAAAGTACCTTTTAGCTCACTACGCGTCAATCTATTGTCTTCTTAACCACTGCAGTACAAGTGCCTAAACCGGGGACCAGACTGAGCCGAGAAGGCCCTTTGCTCCTCCAGGGAAATGGCCGTCTCCTGTAGAACCCCCACGACTATAAAACCCCCTCTCAGTCCCCGGATGTGACCCGAGGGCCTGGCTGAGGGGCGAGAGATGGTTCGCTTCACAGGATTATCGTCATGATCAGTTGTGCACTGACAACGAGGAAGTTTGCCCTGCTCTAGTCTGCCAAAAGGTCTGCTGGCAACATGCCGGCTGAAAAAGGTTATACAGCGAGGAAATTAAAAGATTGCCTTGGCTGAAAAGAAATGGTGATGGTGTTACTAAAAATGGTCCTTAGAAAGTGATGTTTGGGGTTTTTTTTTTGCCCAGTGAGTTTTTTTTACTGGGATGGGGAGGGGACAGAGGGAAGGAGCAGTGGAAGAGGCAAAACAAAATTTAAAAAAATGAAAGAAAGAGTTATGAAAAACCTTGCTCCTACTGGTAGACAAACTTACAAGACCAGCACAACAGAAAAAAGTTCTTATTTTTTTTTCCACTACATTAACAGGGACGCAAGTTCTGGAGGAACAGAAAGCAGACTATATGTGCAATGCTAGTATCTGTACATTACATAGAAATTGTTCGCGTCTCTTTTTCTGCCATTAGTTTTTATCATCCGTTAATACAGCAAAATGTAAAATATGCCTTTAGCACAGGATTCTAGGATTCCCTTCCATCTCATTAAATTTGTTTATGTTTTGTTTGCTCCCGCAGCAAAGGGCGCTGCAGTGAAACCAAGCTGTGAGTGACCATAACCCATGATGTGATCTGGATTGGTAAGAAAGAGTTTTGCTAGCTTGTTTTACACAGCGCTCCCACCTAGATGTGTCATCGCTACTAGTTTCAAATGCACATTTTTGGCCTTTTATAATTTTTTTTTCCCTCTTAAATCAGGTCCTCGGTATTAAGAGCAACACAGCATCAAGGATTGTTTAAACAAACACGGCATAACTTGAGAAGGCCACGAAGTGTGCCGTTATCTATCTCTTTCATTAACATAATGAAGTCTGTCTGGAGGGAAGAAGGATGGGAAGATTAGGGGGGCAGCAGTTACTGTCCTCTCCGGGCCGGCCTAAAAATTCCAGTAAAAAAAGTCTGAGAATTTCCTTTTGAACAGCATGAAGATTTAGGAGTACACACAATATTATCACTGTTTGGATTAACTCAGAACAGTAAACCGAGCGTTACGGAGAGGCTTTTACTTGTCTCTTTGCTTAATTTTTGCTGAATCTTCTATAGACTAGTGACCAAGTGAGCAGGTCCTTTTGCATTGCCGTCCGGGGAGGTTCCCTCTTTGTTTGGCGGGACTATAAAACCGTCGCTGCTGCCTCGACCTAGCTGGTAGTAAGTGTGTAGCTGATGGACGTGGTTCCTGGAGCCAAGATTGGGCATGCTTTTGTAGTAAACATCGTCGGCATCGCCACCGCCGCTTTTCGCTGGTGGAGGATCGGTCTGGGTGCTGGCGGTGACGCTTTCTGTCATGGGCATGCCAGCCAGTGCGGGCATACTGGTGTAGAGAGAATCCCTGTTGGGCGACTGCAGGTCGTCCGTGTGCTCGTTGGTCAGCAAAGGGAAAAAGCTCTCGCTGTTGTCTTGCGGGATGCGACGCCGACTGTAGAGGTGGGGCTGGTGGTTGTCTGCCGAGTACACTCGGGGAGGCAGCAGTGGGGCGTCCGACTCCTCGTGGATGAGCTCCAGGCCCAGGCTCTCCTCGTGGGTGAAGGAGGTGGCGTCATCCAGCACGATGGCGTCATCCTCGCTCCCGCCGCCCACGCTGTTGACGAGTTTGTTCATCAAGTTGCGGCTCTGCTCGCTGGAGCGCTCGTGGTTGTTCAGGTAGGAAGGGATGTAGTTGGAGGTGAGTTCCTTCAGGATCTTTTTCTCGAGGGCGTTCTCCGTGTGGTTGTACCCGCGGTCAAGGATTTGCACGCAGTTGCTGAGGTACTCGCCGCTGGCGATGCTGTAGCTGTTGCCGTGATTACCATTCAGTGGTAGAGTATCCGTGACACTTGTATCCCTGGCATTGTTCAGAAGCCCCTCTGAAAAACATTACACAAGAGAGGGTGACTTGTACAAACAGGACACTCATGCGGGACGTGCACACTCAAACCCCCTTCCTAGGCTGCCACGGCTGCTGGGGCTGGGCAGCAAGGAGAGCACTGGGGCCAAAATGGGAGGGCGCAGCTCCATCTAACCAGATGGTGGTCAAGGGCTTCCCAACAAAAAAAAAAAAATGGAAAGCACTGTCAAGTGTGTGACTAGATGTGGCAACATCCAGCCGGAAGGATAACCTCTCCTGGCCAGCATTCTCCTACAGCTCTTGTGCTTTATGTATTCATGGGGGAGCTGAAAAATACATGACCCTGGGCTGGTCCCAATTGCCCTGGCTCTAGGAGCTTTGAAGGAAGGGGGCAATTCCTCCCAGCTGAGGGAAAAGTATTTACAGCCCAGGCTAATCGCTACCAAACTTTGTTTGAGAGTGTATCCTTCCTAGAGGAAAATAAGTCTACTCTCCCCTTTCGCTGGGCAGGCTATCAGGGTAAATAAAGATGTAAGGACTGAATGGCAGGATTCAGGGATTAGCAAGGTAGAGGCCCAAAATGCTTCCTGGCCCAGGATTTTTTGGAACACGGCTAAATGCCCTACCTCTTCTGGCTCAAGGGCACAATCAAAATTATTTACTCAACATCGGCCAGGTGGGGATTTTCTTATACAATTGATGTTAGAGGCAGCTGTTCTGGGGTCTTGTGAAGCCTTTAAAAATAGCTCCTGTTCCACCTGCAAAGTTAAAGCAGAGTGTTCAGCGGAGGGTACAGCAAGTACCCTCACTGCCATGCTGTGGTGGGCTCACGGGAACCTATGGGAGTAACAGGGTCTCGGGATGCCCCTGTTCTCACTGCCTATTGCATCTCAATAGGTGTCTCAACACTGACAACGTAAGGCTGGAGCTCAGCTCATTCCCAAAGCACTATGGGAGATGGCAGGGAAGTGCTTTGAGAGCAATGAGTGGGCAAGGGAGAAGAAAATCAGGCCCAGCAGTTAAGCCACCACACTTTCTTTTTTGGAATTACTGGCCTCCTTGGAAGGAGAGCAGGCGTGGGGATGCATGAAGTAACTTATCGACCTCTCAGCTAAGGGCTTCAGGCATTGCCAAAAACTGGCAAGCAACTCCCAGCAAGGCACAGTGGATCAGAGAAGGCATTAAACTGACAATTTCAGATGAACAGTTGCTCATACCATGCTTAGTACATGGCATGTGTACCTTCTGAAAATACAGGATTCAGTCTATATCTGCGATGGAGTAGTTGCTGTATGTCAAGGGCTGGAAAGCGTTACTGAAGGCTTCTTCTTGCTTTTGAGTGAAATGCCCCAAATGTGTCGATGACCTTTTAGGTTTCTGAAGCTTAGAGGGTGCTGCCATATCCTGGGTTTCCCAGCAAATGAGGGAGCTATGCCAAAAACTCAACTAGCCATCACAGACATAGAGCAAAGCCGTTGATTTTCACGGTGAAAATTCTCCAACCGAGTCACGATGCTTGAGGAGAAATGAAAAGTGAGCATTTTTGGGGGAGGGCCGTATGTAATGGGTGACGGGTACAACAGCATCTGTTTGATGGTTACGTTGAGTAACGCATGCATTGAGGCACGGAGCACTGTGCTCCTGCTGCCAATGCATAGATCCGGGATTTGGTGCAGAAATAAAAGGGAGGCATTGCAGGTGAGAACAGAGTAGGGGCTGCAATGGAACACATCGTACAAAAATGCCATGACCTCGCAAATAAAAACGTGAAGTTTAAAAAAAACCCCAAACCATACACAACTAAATGAAAAACTACGTTGGGTAAACGATACCACAAAAATGAGAAATAAACAAAGAAAGCATCACCTAATCTCATCCATATATATATGTACACATACATATATATATACACACATACATACACACGCATACACATATATATACATATGTATATTCATAGTCTTTCGATTTCAAAACTGTGAGATTAATCTCCTTTATTAACTACATCATCTATATGTGATGCAATAAAAGTGAACTAAAAAAAATTACATTTGATATGCAATGTTTAGCTTTACTCCCATACTTGTCTCTCTGTAGGGCTCTAAACGACAGCATGAAGAAAAGGAAAGAAAAAACAACAAGTAAGCTTACAGCGACAGTAGGAGAAACATGAGTAAAAAGCAAATTGATGATATGCAGAAAAGAGAGTTAACGGAAATAATTTCCACTGCCCAGAATACATGAATTTGTTACAAGGTTTATTTCAGGTTAAAAATATTGACATTTGAGACAGAAAAAAAAATATTATACGCGCAATATTCAATAGTCTACATTTTTATTTAAAAAATTATCACATTTAAACTGTTTTCCAATGCCATTATAAAATGTTCAGCGTGCAACACAAATGAAGAAATAATGCCAGGAAATTTAAGAAAAGTCTAAAACTGGTAACGGTCATGCTTGAAAAGAAAGGCACTGTCATTGTCACTTCCAAAGTCTTAAAATGAATGGCTTTACTTACTGTTAGTCATAATAACCCCTGGCAGTTGAAACTGAAATCTGTTCCCTTGCTAAAAATGTTTTGCCGTCCATCTTTTGCAACAGTGCTTTGTAAGAGTATGACTTTGTTCATCATGGGGCTGCTGGCATTTTACAAACTTTGGTAAGTCTGATTTTTACTTTAACCAAACATATGGCAAACTACATGGACTTGGCAAAAAATAAAAAGAGGAACAGTAGTTGGAATAATGGCATTGCTAAACGAAACTATTAAGGAAAGGCTTAAAACAAGGAAAGTCAGAGAATAAGATGAAGAGGCAGTAGTAACGCTCAGCTTCCCACTCTCCAGCGGTCTGGGGCACATTGGATTTTAAGTAGAGCTTGTTCATGGTCATTGATACTTGTTAACACCTTCTTTCAAAATTAGTTGGGACAAAAGCTGTTGGGGTGTTTTCCTGTGTTGGAGAGACTGAGCCCGTGTGCGTCCGTCAGCTTCCAATGGCAGTGAGCACTCAGCCCCTCACCTACCACCTCCTCCTTCCTCTACACTCTGTGTCCTATCAAGGAATCACTTATGCCACTGGAACATGGGATTTTGGCCTTTCAGGATCTGATTCCCCACCTCTTTCCAAGGGTAATTTTTAGGACTTCCTGCCCCTGATGATTCTCCACCACAGATGTGGCAGCTTTGACTTAAGCAGAGATGGTACTTTAAAACACGTAACTGGGGAGGGGAAAAGAAACAGGTGGACCAGATCGGTCCCTTGTTCCTTAGAGTGTCCTGCCCCACCCATAGCCAGCACCAGAAGTGATATATGAAGGTGCAAAAAAAACCCCATAGCCTTAGTGATGTGGAATGCGTTAGTCGGATGGTATTAGACAGCGACGCCTCAGTGCACGCCAGCCACAGCCAAGGCACACCCAGAGATGATGACAGCATCTACTTTTACAATGCACTATGCTGGCTTTAGCATTCCTGCTGGTGCAGCAGCTGAAACCCCAAAGGGCCACCAAGACCATTAGGCCTGGTTGGTTTTGCTACCCTTCATTTCTACCATGGGAACTAATATTCACAGTTTTCAATTGTCCAGTGACCTAACCAGTTTGAAAACTAATAGCTACACCAGTTCTGTGGTCATTAATTGGCTTGCAGCCTCCTGAAAAGAATGGGTTGGGTTCTGCTCCCTCTGAAGTCAATGGTAAAGTTCCAGGAGCTTAAATGGGATCAGTATTGGCCCCACTCTCTTTCTTCACCTGCCATGGATGAAGCCCGGCCAGGTTTCTCTGTTACTCATCTGTGTTGAACAGAACAGCACTTGCAAAAAAATGATGCTATTTTTGCAGAATAACATTCTGTTAGCTCAGGTAACTGTATCAGATTCTAGTATGAAAAATCTGAAGAACACACAATTATTAAAATACATGTAACACACATTTCTGCCCAAATCACCTGGGTTCAGTTGAGGCACCCAGATCTGAACACCAGGACTCCTCTTAAGACAAATACTGACCCAGCATTACCTGTTGCCATTTGATTTAAAAGTCTCCCACACCTCAATGTTATCATGCAAGAAGCTTGTCAGAACATTAAAGCTCATTTCAACATTTGCAGTACACTGAAGTTCTTAAAATTCAGAGCATTTCATGTTTAACAGTAGCCCCTTTTTAGAAAGCATTCTTGGAAGCAAATTTATTGCACAAAGTTAGCATAGTCTAGGAAATTAATGAACAGTAAAAAGGTCAAACATGTGTGCTTTCCTTGTGCTTTGAATGCAAATACCCTGGTGGTACAGTTCAACATCTATTTCTGTCATAGACAATATGCTGCCATAGAGTACAAAGGGGGCTTTCCTGCTTGTGTTATAACCACCATTACTTTCCCTCTCTTGGAGATCCTTGACTGGAAAGTGATGCCTTCATTGAGAGTGGAGAGCTGACAGAGCGCTGGCATGCTTGCGCTGGAAAGCAGTGTCACTCTGCAGTGATTCAGCCACCTGTCTTACAAGTAAGACCAAAATAACCCCCCAAATCCCATGGAAGTGGCAGAGCAGGATGGAGCCACCAACAGACAGGAGCTGTCAGAGCTCCACAGTCCCCATCGCTTCCTCAGGTCCTACTTAAACACATCTGCCTCTCCCCCACGGAAGCATCAGGATGTCAGCTTACAAACATTGTCCCTTCCCACAGAAGCCAGAGCAGAGACAAACATGTAGGTGACAAGAGAGTGACTTCCATAGCAGAAACCTCCGTTAGGTACAACTGACTGCCTATTTTCTGTTGCCAAAAGGAGGATATCAAAGATTGTCTAGATTCACTACACCTTTTTTCTATTTTTTTTTTCCCTAGTAGCACATATAAAATGTATAAATGCAAACGGCAAAACATTTCTTATCTCAGCTCTGCTCTTTGGAGCTGGCCTCCCACACTCCTTGCTTCAGCTGTCATTTTTCTTTGACACCAAGGGCAGTTTTGTTTCATTTTGCATTTTACTCCCTATGCAAACCAGCGCACTGCTGACCACATTTCTCTAGGCCATTTCAAATGAGAGCAGCTTTGGTGGCAAAAGCCAGTTTAGCTTCACTTACCTTCAGAGGTGTTCCTGTTTCTGAAATGAATGGTTTAACAAGGAAATGTGCTGACAACAAAGAGAGGAATGGATGCGTCTGACAAAACACACATACACACACACACACAAGACCAAAACAATACAAAAGCAAGGAGACTGAATTAAAAAAAAAAAAAAATCAAAATCAAAACACTATGAATGCTTTGAGTAAAACTGACAAGAGTCTTTCAAAGTGAATTGGATCGCTCATGGAAAAATAGCATCTGGAAGATGGAAAGATGCATTGAAATGAAAGGAAGGGGAGGGGATCTTTTTTTGTGCCCAGTTCCAAAAAAAAAAAAAAGTGTGTGTGCGTGGGGAGAGAAAAAGAAAAAGGAAGAAAAAAAGAAAGAAATGGGCCAAAATAAGCCACAGAAAATGGAATTCTCACTAGAAAAATTAGAGAGAAACTCCAGCACACCTTGTGCGTTGTACATGCTGACAGAAGGGTTGTTATAGACCGCCGATTCCCCGAGCAATGTATTATAAGGGTTGTTAGTGCCATGAGGACGAAGCAGAGCATTGGTTATAAGATGATTAGCCATGGCTCCTGGAGCAGCCCGATAGAAAAGACAGAGAAAAAAAACAACAAAAAAGGTCAATCAGGCAAATGTGGTATTAAAAAAAAGGGAAAAAGAACATTCAGAATGACAACAGTTGAAATAGTCCTGATTACAAGCAGCCAGCTAATTAGACTCGGAAAACTGTATGCCACTAAAGCAGAACAGATGTTACTGACGATGCACAAATCCAAACCAATGCAAAAGAAAATGTATCAGAAAGCGGATAAGCTACATTTATGGTGGTTCCCCAGTTGCTCGGAGTGTAAGCAAGGCTGCGCCCACATGCTTGCTACAAAGAAAGAAAGGAAAATGGCAGCCTACACAATGTGGGGGGAAAAACTCTCCGGAAAGTGCCAAATGAATAAAAAAAATATATAATGACTAACAGACAACGGCACATTCAACTCCCACTATGTGCTAGGATCTCTTTTACCAGTCCTTCGCAACACATCTAAATCAAAAAAGCAGAATTAAAGAGAAAGGATGGAGAATCTGAAGGCTCTCAGCATTTCTCAGACAGCAGCTGTTTCTCATGTCTAAGAGGGCAAGTTTCATTTCAGCTACTTCTCTGATACTACCGTCAAGAACATCCACAATCACCTGAATCCATCCTGGAAGGTGAGAACACTGCTGCTCCCTCAGGCATTTCTCTCAGGAATGAGAGTGGCCACAAAGTGCACATCTCAAGGCTCTCTGTGTGCCCCACAAACATCCTTTCCCCACTCCCGCACCTCTTTGCTGCTGTTTCCAATCACTCAGCCAGCAGTTGTCCTTTGTTCTCTGGTTTATCCCTTGGAGACGCAGCCTCTGGACTTGTGCAGGACCATCATGGCTTGGCAGGTGGCTGCCAAGACCTACCTCAATTCCTGTCGCAGGCATCAACCCAGGAAGCAAAGTCTCCCCCCACCTTTTAGCTGACCTACCAGGTGAAACACCCTTAAGCCTTTGCTCTGAACCTCTTCTAAAATCTAAAGACATGACCAAATTAAAAAACTTCAGGGACATTCCCACTGATGTCTAGAGGATGACCATGGTTTTTAACCGCCAGGACTAAATTCTTAAGGCAAAACATTTCCACCAGGAAAGTCAGTCATTGGTGGGGCAACTAGAGCTAGTTAGGACAGGACTGTCAGAGGGCTTGGGTGACCTAGCTGCTACCAACATCCAATAGCCTCAACCCAAAGAAGTAACTGAAAAGCCAATACTCAAAACCAGTAACCCTTTCAGGAATGCTTTTACCAGTGTCTGAGGCATGGAGACTCCATTTGCTTCTTTTAGGTGTGGAGGTGGCCCGTGCCGAGGTGAAGGTTGTCTTTGCAACGCATGTGGGGCACTGGGTACAATCTCTGTCTTTGGATGGAGTTGCTGAGGATATTCAAGCCCTGAGCACCTCTGGCTAGTACAAATCCCCTTAGCAGGGAGTTCTCTGAAAGCTCACACCTACTAATTATCTACAGAAAGGCAAAACCTGGCCAAACCTCAGGCTAGGTGGAGGCTGCCTCCTGCCATGCTTGTGTGCAGGCTTGGGATGGCATTTCCCCGTGTCTGTGCAGGTAGAGGAGAGCGCAGACTGCTTCTTGCCTCTCCCCCGTCATCCCCCAGCACTTCCCAGCCCCAGGCGTATGGCAATAGCGGATCACTTAATCGGTCTTTTGAGCACAGGACAAAGTAGAAGGCAGCGTTGTATGGGGGCTGCATGCCAGGGAGGCTCCTCAACACATGCAGCTGGAAAAAAAAGACTTGTTTTCTCTCACCTGATATTTTTGTCTATGCTGATGGAAAGCAAGATGGGCTGCTGTGTTTGAAAATAAGGAAACAAAGCTGTCTCCTGTAAGAAAACATTATATGAACGCTTAACTAAGTAACCTTGAATGTAACTAATAGGTAAATGAGTCAATTCTTTCTTTCTGGTAATGTGTTTTCTCTCAATCTCACATGCATCTGGGATGAGGTACTGTAGTAACCATTTCTCTTCTTGCACTACTTTTATACCAGTGAGCACTAAGTCCATTAAAATTGTTTCTGCTTTCATTCCACTTTTAATCAAGCCAGGCCATAAAAGATTCAAAAAGGGGCTCACTTTTACACAGGTAATGAGACTGTCCAGAGTTTATGCCAGCCATAAACTCAGAAGTGATATAATCCTCCCATTTGAGATTTAACCCAATCTCCAACTCAGTCCCTATGAGAATTGATATGAAAAATATACCCACGGTGGGCTTTGGAGCACTTTAGCTTGAGGCATCTTTAAATGCCAGCTGCTGGAGGGAGCATCTCACTCAATATATCCATGGCCTGATCTTGTCTAGTGAACCCCAGCAAGCAGGATCAAGCTGATCTCACCATGGCCGGACGGGAGAAGCTGTTTTGCACAAGGGATGCTTTTGGCCTGTGACAAGAGACAAGGGTTCTACCTGTGTCAGCACATAAATATAGGTTTTGCTTGCCTACATTTGCTAGTGTGGTGGGCTCTCGAATGAGCTGAATTCACACAAATGCGGCTCTTTCAGCCAACTTTTAATACAGATCCATGATTCTGACTACAAACTTGGCAAAAAAAGTTGAAAATACAGAATAAGTAAGTAACTTTTGCTCTCGGGTGTGTAAAAGACAGGGCTTGGTACTACAGCCACCCATTCCTGTATGCAGCAACTGAGCAAAAATACTCCATCTTCTGCCTTCCTCTCTCTTGATTACATTAAAATTTTTTAATTTACTGTTCAAAATGCCACTTTCAGTGGCAGTGCTGAGTAAGTCTCCTGGTGCAAATCCAGCACAAACCCTCTACTAACATGTTCAGACATCTTTCAATACTTTCAGAGACCCAGCTGGGCCCTAAGCACTCTGCAGCAGGTTCCCATCATGGTGGGCTGGCAGACATCACACTCTCTGCACATCACAGTAAATGTACCTTTGGCATCTTAAATACAAAATTACATGTGCCATAAATTTGGGCTCTTGTTTCTCACTAACTGCTCTTGAGTTGCAAAATTCCCAGCCTAAAAGGCTGCTGAGAAAGGATTGCATCCAGGCTCCAAAAAGCCTACAGTTAAAGCTTTTGATAAAACAGTAACATAAAAAAAAAAAAGAAAAAAAAAGAAAAAAAAAAAGAAAAAAATTCCTCATTATTAGGTTTCTCTTTCCCAGGAGAAAGAAAGAAAAATGTAATACCAGCCATACATTTAAGTATCATCCTGGATTTTTCATACCACTTTATCATTGCTATAGCAACCAATGGGACTATTAGGAAGAGTGGATTAGGTCTGCAGATGAGGCAGGAGCAGGAGGAGCAGGTAGACGACGGAACTATGACCTCATTTGCATGAAAATGGCCTGGGTAATAGAAAGCCAACAAAACCCCAACAAAGCAAGCACGGAATCATAGCAGTATGCTCTCCCAAAACACCATGGGGGAAAGCAAAGAGGGTTATTCTGCAATCCCGTGCATGGGTGTGCATCACTGGGGCTGCAAGTGCAAAGGTCACTGCATGTCCAGGGGCCCAAAAAACCAGAAAGATCAGGGCTGCAAGTGCCTGTCAACCACCTGAAATCTCCTCCCTGGCAGAGCACTCTTGGGGTGGGACCCTTGGCAGCTGTCTGGCCCAGTATTGGCAATGTGCCTAATATCCTCAGCAGGCAGCAGTTCTCATCACTTACTTTTATTTATTCACTTACTGCTGGATCCTTGGCTCTCAGCATTAGTGGTGCAACACAGATCTCTCCCAGCAAACCCCACACCTCTGTGTCATCCTAGCTTTCCTACATTCCAGCAGCAGCAGCCCCTATACAAATCCCTCCTTTACCATCTGCTGAACCACCTAAGCCCAGCACACAGCCACCATTCTTTATTTAGTATGGGGAACTGCCTTCTACCCAGCTGTGCTGAATCACCTTCAGTTCTGCTTGTCAAATGTAGCCTACTGAAAGTAAATGCATTCTGTTTCCAAACCCTGTCATGCTGTGTACGTGTGGGAGCATGAATTTCGGGTTGGAGAAGGGATGGGTTCAAAGCCACAGGTTCACCTTTTACAGCATGATGAGATCATCACAACGAGCAAACATGTAACAGCAGAACTCGCACCTCTACAAAAACATTCCCCGCAACCACACTGGTACAACTACTGTCCCAAGTCTTGTCTCCGCCGGTATGCAACCAAAGTTCAGGACACAACACAGCTACCAGCTCTAATATCCAAAATTGTATTCAGATATGGGTTTCTGGAAAGGCCAGTGCTCAGTTCAAGGCTTCCTGATGCTAGATTTCCTCAAGTGAAGGATTTACATAGGCTGTGATTCACAAGGAGAAAGAAATGATGGTCTTTCAGAAGGCAAGTATTTGCTGAGTAACACGCAGATGCTCCTGCCCCTCTCACAGCATTGATGATCGTCATGATTCAAGTACCACAGATCCAGCCTTACTGGATTTAAAAGGCCAAGAGAAGCCATGGCCTGTGCTCAGCATGCAGAGGGAGATCTGGAGGGTTTCACTTTTTCCTTGCAAACTGAGAAAAACTGTTAGGAAAACCAGCTAGGACAAAGAAAATGAAAATCTCACAATTTTTAACATCACTGTAACCATACACAAAGGATTCAGATAGCTACAGTTAGCTGCTTTCTGTGCCTGTGAAAGTAGGTATTATTTTAATGACAGTATGCAACCAAATGCTATCTTTTTCTTTCCTAAGGCAGAATTAATGTCCTTGATGCAGGACAACATTGAATGTAGCAACAATTTTTTGGAAGAGATTTGTGTAATGACTGTATGGGAAAACTGCACCTTGTTAAACATAAGCATGGTTTATTCACTCACTGAAAGCAAAGGATGAAAATTGTGATGACAAGCACATGTTGCCAGACTCTAGACTGCATCACTCAGGAACAAAATTCAAAAAAGTTTCTTGTGGGCAGCTGGCTGATAAAGCCACGCAAAGACATTTAGGTTACCTTGAATCATCTGCACGGTCTACCCAGCTGGAAGGGAAATGGATTCAACATCTCCTCCAGATTTTCTGAGTAATACCATCGCTCTGCCTGGCTGAAAGGGTTTGAGCAGCACTTCTTTAACTGGGATCATCTGTCTGCACAGGTAACACCACCACCACACATCTTCTTTGACTTTTTTCAATTGCACACCAAAATCAGCTCTATATTTGCCATGTGCATTTTAGCAGGGGATGGAGAGATTTCCCCACTGCCCAGCAGACGTGAAAGAAGAGCAGTTTTGCTGAGAAAGGAGAATGGAGCAGCATACAAATTTAATTGGATGAACTACTGAATGCTTAAAAAATGTCCATAAGAAATCAGTATTTTCCAAATTAAATGTTTTCACTTTTTGTTCCAAAAGAGTGGCTTGTATAAAAGCTGACTTTGACTTTTTTGTATTATGTCAACTTTTTATTAGAGCAGAACCATAAATAGTTTAGAAAAAACACATCTGAGTCACCGCAAAATGTTTCAATGCCTCTGACCCAGCAACTCCAAAATTCAGATTTTCTTGGGCTTTTTTTGTTTCTTTCAGAAGAAAATGTATGTTGTGCTGTGTTTTCCATCAGTCTCAATCCCATTTCCTCCCTATTTTGCCAACAATGCAGCTCCCTTTGCCAAAGGTAAGGGCAAACGCTGTACTCCTGCCTGCTCTGACTCCTGAAACATCCAACTTATCTTGTGGTTCACATCCACTGTGAACCTGGTCTCTCAGCTTCCTGCACGTCATGTCCTTGACTTCAGACTATGCTGCAGAGACAAGTGACAGCCAGGAATCACATGGACCATTCCCTGAAGGCAGTGCAGTTCCTGAGCTATCAGGGACATGGTTTAGCCTGGACACAAATGATGTGGTAAGAGCTCAGTCTTTCCCTAAGTGTCCATTAACACATGTTGCCTTACCCTAAGTGTAGGAAATAACTCAGACTTGAATGTCACTGACTTCAGTTTGTAAATTCTGGCTGGTTTTATACTTCACTTAGCATTAACTTATTCCACTTTGCTCCCAGGGAAACAAAAGTAGGTTTGTAGAAGTCAATGCTCTGGTTTTCTTTGAGACTTCCCTCACCAGCATTCCACACTGTCCTTTTCTACAGGCAGAGCTTTCTAATATTTAAAGAATCCATGTGTTCACAATTTGTTCCAACAATAAATGCAATTATGAAAAGCAAAATCACACATATTTGCTGGAGGACAACAGGTATTTCAGCATTTTTCTGAGTTCCTTCCAATGAATGCTCTGACATTTAGATTTATCGAGCTGTGTTCTTATAATAGCCAACAGGATTCAGTTAATAAACTTCAATAAACTTCCCTATTAAATTTCTCTCAAATAGGTTTGTTGTCACTTGCAGCATCTAATCTATTCATTGTGAAGCTATTAATACTGACTGCAGTGAAATGGAGTTTCAGCAAATGAGGTTGTTAAGCTCTGGGCCGTCTTCTGCCAAATGAAACATCCTGTGCTTTTATGCAGAGACAGGGGAGCAAAAGTATTTCTTTGCCCCCTTTTTTTCTCTTCCTTTCTTCGGCAATGATTTCAGATGACAAACCTCTGCTGGATTATAATCTGCAGGCCATGTTCGAAACACACAGCCAGTCCACATCGATTTATAAGTATTTTCTCACTCGCTAATTACTTTTGCACTGCCTGGAGCAGAACCATTGTTCCAGGATGGGACACTTCTTTATACACCACTACCCCTTACAAGGATTTATACCACAGTGTATCTTGACTACACAAAGATGCATTATCCCTAATTGTTCCTGTTTATGATTATTTCTCACTAAACCTGAGCCCTTACCCAAGATGCGAAGAGAGCCCTGCCTGTGGTGAAAATTGGACAATGCTTACAGGAATCTGTAAAAGCAGCTATGCTTTCTTCCTTCCTCTTTCACAGACATCATATTAAGAGTGCTCTGCAGCAACACTCTGCCAAATCTAATACTCCCCAAAGCCTGCTCTGATTTCAGAAATTGCCTTGCCCTTACTTCTCCTCTTTAAAACTGATCCACCTAATGACTGAACTTCCAATTATATGGCTGTCAATCCTAAAATCAAAGCCAGTTCATAATATCTCCCAAAGGAAGAATGTCATGTCACTCACTGAAATCACCGCAACAAATCTCAGCTAACTCAGTCCCAGGCAGCAGAGAGGCAAAATAAACCGTGAGAATATCAACAATGGGATTAATTTTGCACATAGGCAGAAATAGGAGTTAAACTCCCTAAGTTTTGATCCTTGATGCAGAAAATAGTATTTTTTCTAGCATAGAAAGTACAGCTGATTGAAAAAGAGGGGGGAAAAAAAGATAAAAACCAGCAGAAGCAATTTGCTAGTCCAAAAAGCTGATGACTTTCCTTTACAAAGAGATAATATTCCTCTGCCGTCACCTACCTGGAATTTCTCTCTGTTTCATATGTGATTATCAGGATGGGTCATTTTGAGGCCAGTTGCTGACATGTAGCCAAACCAACAGTTGCTTAACAGGGTTGCAGAGATTTTTGGCTTACAAACAGCAGTCCCTCATGACTGAACTGGTGCAATGGCATGTGGACTACTCCCTCCAAATATGCCCTCCATCTGGGCAATGGGTCCCAGGAAGGGGTATCCACAGGGCCGGGGGGGGATAAGTGTGTCTCTAAGAGTTACAAGAGGGAACAGAAGAAGCAGAAGTGCAAGGGGGATGAAACCAAAGAGCTTTGCTAGGAAAATGCCAGTGGTGGTTAGATGGGGAGGTAAAGGAACAGCCTCCTACACTGGGTAAAATGGAAGTTTTAAAGTCCTGACAGAAATTGACTATGCTATTTCTTTTGCAGGCTCTCCCTGAATAAGTGAGCACTAATGCAAGCATCCAGGGTGCTGGGACAGTGAGCACCCTTGAACACCCATCTGCCCAGTGAAGAGCAGGAGCTGCAGCACTCGAGCAGCTGTGGCTGGATGAGATGCTAAAAACAGCCCACAGGCTCCTTCTGGATTAGCAGAAGTGCTGTCATGGATTCTACCCTGTTTCTTACCCCTTGATTTCCACCAAACAGCCAGGGGACACTTAAGCAGCTCCAAAAACCCCCTTCTCAAGTAGCAGCCTGGACTTAAAAATAATAGAAACTGAACTTCTAATCATATACCAGAGGGGGAAGAGACTGGCACTGCTGTCACTGTTTCTGGCTAAACCAGAGGCCTCCAGGGTCCAGGACTGGTCAATCCCTTGAAACACAGAATGAATTTCCCAGGACTAAGGGCTATGCAGTGTGAAAGATGATGCTCAAGGGCAAGGACTACCGCATCCCTCAGGTTCATGCAGCACCTTGCCCCTGCCAACTCAGCAATGGTCAGCACAGACAATGTTAGGCACTGACACCTCTCAGCACTCTGCACAGAGGGACAGGTTTGGGGGGAAAGTGCTGTGTTTCAGATTTCAAGCAATGACAGTGAAGAAGCGAGATTTGCATGTTGACAGATGGTGGTCTCTGAATGGTCACTGAAGGCTGCTGTCCCTGCCAAGGGCCATCCCAGGTTCAGCTTTGATAATTCCACTGCATTTACATCCATCAAACCCTGAGCATCACTGAAAACAGTTCAAAGCTTTTAAAGCATCTCCAGGGCGTGTTCAGTTTTAAACAGACACGTCTCTTGCTCCACATCACACACCCAGCTGCACAGTGATGGTACTCACAAGACCAAAGTGTCTGCAGAAGGCAGACACTTCTTTAGCCCCATTGTCTTTGAGCTATTAAGTGCTCAGAAACCAAGAATAATGGGCATTTTTATATCCATGAATATTTTGGTGAGTTCCCTCTAGGCATCTACAGATGCATGAACAAACAAGGAGAGCAACTGCAGGCACCTTGGACATCCTGCAAGTCCTCTGTATTGAACCTGCTTACCCCAGAACCACAAGAAGAACAAGAAATAATGGAAGAAAGTGACCATTAACACTGCTGCCAACATGCACGTTCACATAGCCACAACTCACTAATTTAAAATGAGTAAGTCCCCATACCCTAAAATCATCTCTGTGAAAGAAAGACGTGACCTGAAAGCTGACTGACTTAACAGGAGAAACTGGGGCACCGTTTGCCGCCAACTGTAAAAAGACAACAAATGGAAAGAAAACAGAGGAAGTATGTATCCTCTTATATCTTTAAGCCACAAGAAAAGCCATAGGTGTTACTCAGAGTAGGTAAGAAGTGTTCAGACAGATAGTGATAGATCATTTGGTGGTGTCCTCTGAATATCCTATGAAGATGAGCAGAGGCACTTTCACCTCTCCCAGAGCTTGGCTGCTTGCTATTTGTTTTATATGCAACATAAATTAAGCAGAAATCTCTCTTTCCACGCCGGTCACATTAATCCATCAAGGAGCAAACAAGCATCTTGAGAAAGGCTGATGCACAACAGTAGCACTCCCACTGTCCATATTTCCACCCTCTCTGCTTTAGCTAGGCACTGGCAGCAAAGGGTCAGCATTGGCAAATGGGTTATAATGAGCAGCAATTGCACTTTGCAGTGCACCAGGGATGGGCTTTGAGTTCACTGGGGAATCCATTGCTGCTCCTTTCTTTTCTTGCCTTTTTTTTTCCATCCTCCCCTGCTTGCCTGTGCTTTTTTATCACACCAAATTCTACCCTGTTTTCACTGCTGTATTGCCCAGTTATATCCACACCATGGCACCCATCACCCCTGCAGATAGCAAAACTGAAACTTCTTGATCTTGCAACACTGAGACACATCCAGCAGCCCCCATCTCTCAGCAGAACAAGCAGATCTGGGGAGAGTAACCCAAACCTGACTCATTGCACTGTCTCAGTGCTAACCTATACCTCCTGTTTCCTGGAGTGACAGTCTCCTACCAAAGGAAGAATTTAACCTTCTACTGGTATTTTCTAAATAACTGCTTCTTAAAAATGCAGGAAAACATATCCACCTGAAAATAATTTTGCAACACACACAGTTGTCCCTGCTGAGTTCACAGTGCAGATACGATTTCAGCCTGGAAATCACAGTTTAATTATATTTTTGGGTGGGTGGAAGGAATTTGATGCGAGATTTCATTTAGGAAACAATCAAGTCTCGGTTGGGTTAGAAATCAGGATATTAATGTTCTTCATTTTAATTTTCCTCTCTGACTCAGATTCCCACTGTTTGAATTTGAGCTCAATTTGTTCTGTTCATTATGAAGAAATCCACATGAATTTGACATTAAACTGATTACCTCTGAAAACAGTAGCAACAATTTCCCTTTTTTCCTGTGTGTGTTTCAGATTAAGTCTTTGTGGTTGATATAAAAACGCAGGGGAGAAATAATAAAGCAAAGGGAAACCAAGTATTTATTCTGGAACACTACTCAGAAGAGGAAACATGCAATAGCACTTATGCATTTGGGAAGAAAAAGCAAGGGGCAGGGACAAACAATATGCTCATTTCCATTTCCCATTTCAGCCCGTTTGCATGGGAGTGAACAGGGAATGAACGTGGCTTTCCTAGTCAGGGATAATACCCGTCATGCCAATACTGCAGATCTGAGGGCTTTGTGATGACTCTGGCAAGGGCCTGCTCCCTCATGAATGGACCACATGGATGAATTTACCATTCTTCAGTAGGAGCTGCCAGGGGTCCTGGGCTCCAATCTGTAACCTTTTGAGGTCCTTATGGCCCCCACAGGCCTCAGTGATCTTGATGAGACCCAGTGGGGACCCACAGCCCTACTTGGCCCCGGGAACGCAGTCCTAGCCTTGTGCCTGTCTCCTGGCTGGATCTTGGACCGGGGTTGTTGCTCAGTTTCCAGCCCTGTCTCTGCCAGTATCTCCTGGTGGTCTGGACTGGGCCCTGGACCAGGTTCATCCCCTCACCTTGCCCAGGGCTCTGCCCCTGTGGCACAAAGAACCATCACTGAGGATTTGGATTGCGTGTGACTCTCCCTCAGCTCCCAGATATTCTCCCTCATGAAACAGCTCTGCTCTTACAGCTCCCTGCTGTTTCTTTTCTTCCAGACAAATGGAGCAGGAATGTGAACCACCAAGAAGTTCCTCCAGGAGACCTCCATGGATGAGGGTGGTGGGGTTGGTCAGCAGTGCTCTGGAGGTGGGTGGACATAAAGCACATACACATATAGCCAAAAGACAAGAAGTGCACATACTCCTGTTTATATACCAGGACTGCTATGGGGATAAACTACTACATTTGCTGTCTAGTTTGTAAGCCAAGACACAGAGTATTACAGCAGGAGAACAGCACTTGACCCAACACAATAGATTTCTAAAGCAGTTTGTATTTTCTATGAAATCTGGTGGCTTTACCCCTAGCCCATTTATTTCCCTGAAGAGGGAAAAACTACTATGTGCTAACTTGAATTGATATACACAACTCCATCTGAGCATTCTCCTTTAACTAAGCGCTGCCTTGCACCAGTGACAAAGTCCTTTGTCTCTGCTGCTCTTGAGCCTCACCAAAACAAGGAACAGCCCTTTCTTTAACAGATAACTTCCATTTTTCCTCTGAAAAAAATTATCACACACATCATACCACCACCTCCCTTTCCCCCAGCTTGAAAACCTGAAGGGTAACAAAGTACCATAAAGTTCATGATGATTTTTTTCTCTCCCAGTTGTCTCATATCCAAAGAGAGACAGTAATTACTGTATTGCCTCTCACCTAAGACATGGATAAAAATAGGCTGGTGTCACATTGCTGTTTCGTGCTATGACTGCTTGTTTGCGAGGCTGACTGAGCTATCCCAGAGCTTTTTGACATTAACACTCCGAAGGTGCAAACAGGCCCATCCCTCACGATCCTGAGGTGGCCAACTGGATGTACCCAGAGCTCAGGAAAACTCTGTTGCTTTTCCTTCATACATTCTACTTTCCAGCTTTGAAAGTACTAAGCTTCAGCAAACAGTCCATCCTACATTCATCCCTTCTGTACTACTTTTTCAGCACCACATCCAAGTGCCTGCATCAAGATCACACCCCCAACACCCTATAGGCAAAAGGAAACTCCTTTTTCTACTTATGAGGTAACCAGCTTGGTTCAGCTTTTACACCTCTGAAGTTTTCAGCACTGGGAAAAGAAATGTAGAGCACAGGCTGGATGTGAAACAGATGACAAAAGTATCCAGCCAGACCCAGAGTGTGAAAAATCAGACAAAGTTGCAGAGTGGGAGTGCAAGGAGCAGGAATCCCCCTGGATCCTGAAACTGAGACCATGACCATGGGGTGGGCAGGCATGCTTTTCATACAACAGTAGAAAAGGAAATCCACAGCCAGTTTCTGTTCCCTTTCTCCTGATTTCAGTGGTATAACCCCAAATCCCCACCACTACTAAGCCCTAATGAACAGCAAGGGGAAACAAAGCCAGACATATTTTTTAATTAATCAATAATTAGATGCTACCTTCAGGAAATATCTGAAATAGTCTTGTATGCCTTAGGATAAAGTGAGCAAAGTTTTCATTACAGAACACATACATCAGGCAAGTTTGGGGTTACACCTGAAATTCCTGGTGTGATAAATGAGAATAAGAAAAGTAACATTATGGTCAATTACTTTGGCAGGGGGAAGGGGGAATAGTAGGTAAAAGAGAATATGAAGCTGAAAAGAGCCATAAGCAGTTGTTATCTGCTAAATCACAAGAAGACATAGCTGTATGTCTAAAGGAGGGATGCACTAACACAGACACCATCTTCCAGACTGATGCCCAGGGGGTTCATGAAGGAAGATGAAGGGATGAGATATCATACAGAAATACTGGCCATCATACAGGAGATATGGACAGCTAGAGCAGGCTTGCTTGGGATGTTATCATATGGCAGGAGGCTGTGAATATGGTGAATGATATCAGGGAAAAAATAGGTTTGAATGAGAAAGTACCCCAGTTGGAGGATGTCTCACTGCTTTGTGCTCCCCCAGCAGAAACATGAAAACTCAGTGCTGGCCCAGGACCTGGAGAAGTGGAGTTAAGCCAGGACCTGGATGCTAGGACAATTCTGGGCACAAAGGATCATTTTCTTCCTATTTTAGAACACAGACTGTGCTCTGAAGGCTCTGGGGAAAATGCCAGCACACATAGAATGTTCAGCTTGGGATAATACAGATAATTTTGTGCAAGAGGTGTCTAGGCTGGGAGGGCTGGAGTGGGAGTTTTGAACAGGAACACAAGCCTGTTGTATCAACCTCAGGCAGGGAAAGCTACTGACCATACAGTTCAAGGCTCACACTTGAATCCTCTGAGCCTTAATTGCATGCTTGTAAATAAAACATTAATGAAACAGCTCCTTTAAAGATGAATACATATTTAAAATATTAAGACAAGAACTGTGAAAAACATTGCTCCACTGCTCTGTTCAGGCTACAGCTCTCTGGAGAGTTTGCTCTGTGGAAAGTCCTAATACCATGAATATTGCTTTCCAGCTGAAATAAACAGGATAAGGGAGGACCCGGAGCCCTATGCAGCTGGGATTACTGTTGATATCAGGTGTATTTTCATATGGAATTGTCCGCCTGCTGCTTTGGAGATGCTATCGCCCATAGAAATGTTTTTAACCTTCACTTTGCAAATACTTCTGTTTACCAGAAAAAAAAAACAAACCCAAAACCCAACAACAACAAATATTGTGCCTGCCTGTGTGAAAAAGTGGGAGGATGACTGTATAATTGTAAAATTTATTCAAGTCACTGCAGTGTTCCACCTAAAAGACTTCCCTTCTAAGACACTTATCAGGCTGCTTCCATAGTCAGTAGAGATTCAGGCCCTTCAGGTGATTCATCTCATCCAATGTTACACCAGGAAAATAGCTGGATGAAATCTGCTTTGAAGAGGCTTCCCCTGGAAGTTCATTTCCCAACTGACCTTCAGATAATAGACACATCTAGTAACTGGCTCTCACCACACTGGGATGAAGATTACCCAATTGAAACCTCTTCACTTTTCCCAATTGACAGTCATACTTCCCTTTTTGCACAAAAGAAAAAAGTACAACTGAAAAAGGAGAGAGAATTTTCTTTTGCTGACAAGCCCAGAAGATCCTGTTTGCTAAAACCCATCCCTTGGTAGCCTCAGCTGCATCAGAGAGCAAGTTCAACTTTTGTGCTATAAAAAGGAGCAAACATTTAATGCATAACACATCTTGGTTTGCCACTGAGATGGAGCAGCAGATGGCAGAGGGGAACAGTGGCTCTTGCTGGAACCTTTGTGTGACAACCAGTTCTCCCCTACATTAGACCCAGAGAAGCCTGGCTGCTGCTCTGAAGTGCTTAATGCAGAGACAGAGAAATGTGAGGGCAATGTATGTGGATAAATCAGGCGTTTGCAGCAAGGGAATCTTAGAGTCAACTTTACTAATGAATCTTCAGTGCAAAGTGAAAATATCCTGGCACAAAAATGATCAGTGAGTTGAAGAACAGTCCAGCTCCACGTTAACTACACTGCCTTCCCCTTTGCACTGATTTGGGCAGTGTGTATAATGTTCAGAGAACAGAATCATATACCCCTAGTTCCCCCAGCACTCAGCAATCAATATTACTAACAGCACAGTCAAAATCCTTCAAGCCTATCCTCAGGCAAAACTCACCCTAAAATCAGTGGGAATTCCGTGAGAACAAAGACTGAATAGGAACCAAAGTCCCAACTCAATTCTCAGTTGAGCTTTGCAGACCAACCATTAGGACTGGAAATATGTTTGATTTTCATCATCATGAAAGAAGAGCTGGGCCCAGTAATCCCAATTCTACCCCGTCTTAATTCCAGCATCAACTGGACAGATAACACAAAACAGAGTTTGGCATCTGGTTGTTCAAGGTTAATGCATAAAGTAGCTGTACTGGAAGAGAAAAGAAGCAATCTCTGGAGGCTCTTTTCCTGGTATTCCGTTACATTGCTTTCCTGTAACTCCCTGGAAAACACTTGGTTTAAAAAAGCTGTTCATATTTCCTCTTGTGCCAGACACCACATTTTGTTTGGCATATACATTTCTGATAGCCTTTCCTCTGCAGATGTCTATAAAGTTCACATCAGTCAGTTCTTCAAACTAGGTATATTAACGCCAACACAGACAATTTTGTTCCAAACACAGTTTTTCCTTACGTCTATGTTCTGCTGTTCACTTTTGCTTCTGTAAAGATTACAGTATTGCTACATATGCAGGACAATCAGGACTCCTGTGATGCTTAACACAGGCTGTACAGTGCTGTAATTGCCCATTTTCACTGTCAGCAACGAGGCCTGACACGTCAGCAGCTTCTGGCACTAGCAGTTTTCTGAGGGAAAGGGGAGATTTCAACTTAATTTCATTTCTCTCTTTTGCTTTTCCTAACTTCCTTCCAGAAATGACAATTCTTCAAAATGAATGTGTAGAAATAAAGAAAGAGAAGAAAAAGAAAGCAACTACCACCATAAAACCTCCTCCCATTTATCACTGTAATACTTCTCGGGTGGTAGAATAGGGTCCAGTGATGTTTGAGGTGAGGACGAAAAGGCAGGGGGGAAAGAGGCAACACATTTCAGACTCCTTAAAGCCATCAGAAGAGTTAGAGATATGAAAAATAGTTTATAATTACCTCTGTTGAGTGAAGCTGAACTGTTTATATCTCCAGTAATAAAGGAAGACTCGGACTGCTTTCGAACTGTGTCATTCCACATCCTACGAATCCGGCTCTGAAGAGGAATTGAAGCACAGCAGGCAATGAATTTTTAGCAGCTGTAGAGAGGTTTCTGCCTCACTAAAGATGGCTACTGGCATGTCTAGCTCAGGATGAGGCTTCTTTGTAGCCCCCTGTAAGCAAGCAGTTGCTGTTTCGTCATAACCTGCCTCGTGCATGCCAGACTGTGCCAGCCTAACTTCGTAACACAAATGCCTAGCTCTAAGGAAAAAATGTTTAATTGAATTGCTTACATTTTAATAAAAAAAAAAAATCATGCATGAGAGAAACCCAGACCCCATGCCAGCTGCAGGTTTACCAATATAGCACCAAATAATGGAAAAATAACTCGCATACAGAAGCACGTGTGCTTCCTATACTCAGACAACTTGTTTCTTATTTTTTTGTGAAGTGGAACAGACTTGATTCGTATCTTGGTGTCCCTGAATGAACAGAAGTTTTCTGTAACTATTTTCCATCTTGGGGATTTTGGGGAGGGGCAAAAAATTCCCCACAAATGAATGACTTCTGTTCCCATACTGAAAAATCTGTGATGGTTTTGCAATCTGTGGTATAGCTTCTGCTACTGGCAAAAGTGTCCTGAATATGTTTGCCTTCTGTTTTGTTCCTCAAATACACTGTGAAGTATCTGCCTCTGTGGCATTTACATCATTGTCTCACTCCTCCCCAACTAGACCTTGGAAAATATAAAAAAATCAGCCAAAATGCATCTTGTGAGCAGTTCAACCACAATCCCTCTGTGAAGATGCCCGGAGAAGACAGGTGTCCCAGGGAAACTCTCCCTCACCTCATGTCTGAGACTCTGGTGGACACATCCCCTGGCTGCATGAAAGTGGTGCTAGGTGCTCTGGGGGACTGGGAAGCTTTTTTCCCACTGTGACAGACCATGTTTTTCATAAGTGCCAAAAATCCAGTGGTTTCCATAGTGGGATTTTAGCCATGAGAGATCTACCAAGGCTTAATCATATGGTCCCAGCTGAAAAGTCCTCGATTCCTCATCAACCACGTTATAAGAGCATCTCCTAATTATGCATTAGACCTCTATAAATGGAAGTACCATGTGACATGGGGCTCATGCCCTTTTACAGTAATTATTTTTCACCTGGACATTTAATATATTGTATTTCTCTGACATGACCCATTGTAGATTAATTATTCTGTTTTCTATGTGCTTCTCAGAGAATAAAGGGATCTTAGAAGCTTTCCTCCTCGTGGCCTTCTCTATTTAAAGTTAGGAGCCAGATGCTTTCAACAACTCAGACTGATCTCCATTTACTCTCCATAATGTGTGTGAGGTTTCTCTGGCTACAATCAGCCTCAGGAGCTTCCATCATTCCAAGGATATGCTTTTGCAGGCAAAATGATCTTCCTTGGCACCTCAAAACTCACCTGCCATGAGGGGACTGCTGCCAGAAGACTCAGTTCACCCTCAAAAGGGCTTGTTCTATTGTGCTGAGACTGGCAAGAGGGAGGGACTATTAAAGTCAACTCTTTGTGTACAGGAGGGCACCAGCACAGCAGCTAAGTCATGTAACACCAGAGACTTTCAAATCAGCCACCTAAATGTTGCTGGATATTGTCAGTTTTGGACGTTATTGGGATTTGATGGCCTGCTGGAGTGAGCTTCAATATTCTATTGCTTTTATTTGCTCTGCATAGCTACCAGACCTATGAAAACACCAAAGCGCATTTGGATGATATCTTGGAAACCACTGAAAATAAATAATGATTTGCTCCAAGACATAAATTGCAAATTAGGTTTTCCTGGAAAGTTATAAACTGTTACTCACTGCATGTCTTTTATAATTTAATAGTGGAACTGTCATGTATAATTACTTCCATTACTAATACTGAATAAATTTGTTTGGTTTCTATTGATTAAGAAATAAGCTTCTTCGTTTTATATGAACTCTTCATCCATAAATCTGCATCTCTACATACAAGTTAGGTTCCAAACTGCAAAGTGCACAAACAACACAAAACCTGAATTTTCAGGTGATCAAAGGTAACAAATCTAGTAGCTTAGTAAGATAGTCTGACCCCAGTGGCTTATACTAACAGGCCTATAAGTTAAGGAAAATTGTGTGAGGCCTGGAACAGACCAAACCATGGAATGTCAGAAAGCAAGCTCTTTCACTGGGAATGCTACTGCAAGACACTTTGTAGTGTTTTTGTTTTTATTTTAGCAAGAAAAACACTTGGTGCTTATAGCATAATTCCTGTACGTGTTAATAGTTAACAGTGACAACCTTCATCTCTTGATTAAAAGCTGTACTGGAATGCAGCACAGCTGACAAAATGCTCCCACCTCCTGCTTCCCATGGAGAGCAGGCAGGACGCCTCAGGTGATGACTGCCTACCTGCCTCTGGAAGGCAAGTTTGGACTTTTTATTCCCAACAGAACTATTTAGAAGGTTCCTGGAGAGGCATTAATTGCCATGACATCTCAAGGGAAGCCACTGTGTTGAGATCAGGTCTGGAAGTGAGGGAAATCTCTGCAGGTGCCCTGGGGAGAGGACTAAGGCAGCTCCTTTGGTGCTGACAGGAGTTTTCCTCCCAGAACTGCTGAGAAGGATCTTGGCATGGCATTGGGACACAAACAAGAAGCGTGGGTTACCTGTGAGCCTGTGGAATATCTTCCAGGTGTCCTTGACCCCGAGGTTTTTCCTGAGCCGATAGAACTCTCTGTACTTTTCCCACTACAGCAATGTGTGCGCAGGCATTTTCCATACTCTTTGCGTACCTAGCCAAGAAAAGAGCAGTGGTGGTTAGCAGGCAGCTCCTCTTCCAGCCCACTGCCTTCTGATTTTCAACACAGCCCCTGGTTTTTCCTCAGTGTTTCGTTAAAACAAAATCTGCTGCAGTGTGTGGGAAAGAAGTCTAGTGCACCTTGCAGCTGTGCTCATGGCTTAGGATCTCATAAGACACTGCTCCCATGCAGCAAAGCTGCTTGTTGACACCTTACAGCATCCTCTGAGGCACATCAAAGGAGCACAGGAGAAAGCACAGGTACACTATTTATGACTGAAAATTAATATTGTTGTAGATTTGATATAAACTAGCATATTGGCTCATCAAGGTACTAAAAGTTATTGCTTCTGGCAGGGGACTAAGAAAAAAGAATTCCAAGAGCAACATATGAAAGCTATTGATTTTTTACAAAAAAAATGTTTCTTGCAGTCAAATTGAAATTTGAGGAAACTGTAGAACCAGCAGCATTAGAGATTATATTTCCAGTGCTCAGGGATGGCTGGAGCCTGCGTTTCCACAGCACTGTGCAAGCCAGTCATGTTTTAAATGGGCATTGCAGTCAAACCTGTGCCACCTCCTTTGCTTCAGGGGAACTATGCTGACTTGTGCCAGGACAGGATCTAACCTTCCACCAAGCTTCAGGTGTGGACACTGAAGTGCTTTATGGGCAGCAACACTCAGAAACCAGATGGGACAGGGCTGAAGGTGAGCAGACTGTACTGAAGAGCCAAAAGAGGGTCATGTTACCCACTGACACCAAAAAAGCCCCAAAACCCCCACGCATGTCCAAAACACCAGTTGAAACTCCTTGGAGCACATGGTTAGCTGTAAAATTTTGCCAAACTCTCTATGAGCATTTCACAACTCTGTGAAACAACAGTTTAAATAGCAAATTACAGCTTTTTCATTAGGCTCTTCCTTAAGTGCTTGAGACAAACACATACCACAAGTGCCCAATATGCTCGAGTGCCTAATCAATCCTTTGCTGAGAGAAAATAATTCAATTGCTTTAATTAGCCACCCACTGCTTGCCTCTCTGCAGCGTTTTGCCGATTTTCTAGGCCATGATAGATAGGAAAGGAAAGAATTTTTTTTTTCTCCTCTTAAATAATACCTCCCTCAGCTCTTAGGTCAGAGAGATGCATCCACCCCACAGCAAGGTACCAGCTATATTCTGCTTCCCTCTGTGCGGCCGTAAATCAGGAACAAATCTACAGTCATCAGTGATGGTTTAAGGGTGTAAATTGGCTTAAGACAGAAAAGAGGATGGTTTTGTCATGCTGACTGAGAACCCCATGAGCCAAAGAGGCTGCAGAGCTGTGTGGGGATGCTGGGTTAGGGACTGACTCTTTGCGGGGTGCACTGGAGGTGAGAGGATGTGCCAGTGAGAATGGTGCAGAAATTCAAACTCCTCACAGAGAGGCACCTGCAGGTTTAATAACCAATGGTGATGCTTCCTACACTCTTACTATCATCTTGCCTGGAAACTCTCTTGCTGAAAGGTTTGGGATCATCAGCAGGAAGTTGCATCTAGATAAAGCTTTTAAGCTTCTTAAGGTGGACAAATCTGAGATGCAACAACAAGGACAAAACTCTAAACCCCAAAAGTCTTCTTTTGGTTTCAAGTTCCTTTGGTTTCAAGAATGACATTTTCACACAGCTCTGCAGATCCCTCCAGAGGCATCACTTGCAGAGCTCACTTATTATGATGAATTTTGATTATGTTTTAATGGGTCAGATCTCCCTTCCCTGTATAGGAAAATGTGAGTAACAGAAGAGCAAGCCTGTGGCTCTCAGATGGAGGACAGATCTCAACATGGACTTGACTTTACTCAATAAGCCATTTCACCAAAAGATACTGATTACCCTGAGAAACTGGGACCAGTGTATCCACATAAACTCTTCTCCATGTTTATACTGGTTCAGTAAACTGCCCTTTAAAACTAAGATGTACATAGCAAATTATCAGCAGACATGCACAGAATTGGAGAGCTCTGCACACTACTGAATTTAAGTAGAGAACAAAAATGTTCTTAAAAATACTTATTACTGATTGTCAGAGGCTGTAAATTTGGTCTATGTAAACACAGCATTTTTATTCTGTTGGGCTTTTTTTCCCCCGAGAGTTTATCTAAGTTACTCCACTGTTATCTTGCAAATGTTAATTGGGGCATACTTCAATTTCCACCAAGAAGCACTTGCTGTGCTTGCTTTGAGGAAGATTTCCAAAACACCGTGTCAGACCCAAGCAATACAAAGGCTAATGAACCTCTGCAGAGCACAGGTCCTTCAGTTCTTAAAAAAACAGGGGAAGCAGACCCTATTACATCCCATCAACCCACATATGCTGCCACGGAAAGGGGGTAATTTCCTGCTGTGAGCCCTCAGCCATGTGCACACATTCTGGGTGCTCGTGGATTCTCTCCCCTCTCACACTGGCTTACAGGGAAGGAGAATCCGGCTGACAGCAGGCAAAGCCCTATCATGGGTCTGCTGCTGCAGAGCGCTGCAAGCTGCCTTTTCCCTTGCCTCTGACACATCTGCTGGGCCCTGGCTGCTGAAATGCCAGTGCCACATATCCTTGTCAGAACCTCGTTCCCCAGCATCTCGCTGGTTTCCTGTCTAAATACCACCCTTATTAGGCACACAGAGATGAATCTGTGTGATATGAATTCAGGGCACACAGACGATGCTACGCTGTGGTTGTTAGGCAACAAAACACCTCGTTACCACCTCTCTTGCTGCTGGGAACCGTCCGTCTTACCTTTTTCTGGAGGACACAATGGAAAATGAATATAAACATTCCCTGCAGAGAATTGAATATGGTGAAGAGATACGCCATGATGACTGTGCTTTCATTAATATACATGAGTCCAAATGCCCAGGTCAGTCCTAATAGGCAGAGTAGGGCTATTGCACCTATAACCCAGGACCTGTTAGGAAAAAAAAAAAAAAAAAAAAAAAAAGAATGGGATTGGTTTTTCGTCTACACAAAAAGAAGGCATGTGTCTACAGGCAGGAAGATTTTGCCCCTGGTTTTAGCAAAAAGAAAATAGCATATCAAAATAAATCATAGGGAGCTTTTGTCTTCAAGCTGGATGGCTGGATGCAGTTTAAAAATCTTCAAGCTTGAGGAAATATAAGGAAATGGACATGTTATGAGCATAGAAATTCATCATAACCAAAGCACATTTGTAACCACAATGTCTCTTTTCTTTTTTAAATATGTAAAAGCAGTGTGCATGTAAATGACATGTAGATGTTATTTCTGCCAATGAAGGAAAAGAAAATAAACCAAATGAAACAACAACTCTGATTGTCACTTTTTTTAGTGTCCACTGGCTTCACAGGACTGCCAGCTGGATTGGCTTCTTTATTTACACTTAACACCACGACACATATATAGCTGCATTTTAGCTAGTCTCCCATATGCCTGTAAGCCAGATAAACAGTACAGGCAGGTGGGCAAGGCCTCCCTGCTTGCCAGATCCACTCCACACAAGGATGTTCTTTGCAATTCTGCTTCACACTTCTTCCACCGTGAGAAGAGGGGAAGTGTGTGTACTCATACAGGCACTCACACACTATCATTTGCTAAGGCAGTAGCAGCTGGCACACTTCTGCCCAGAGAAAAGGAGGGGCAATCCTTCTTCACATGGGCTGCAAAACTAAGATTATCACTTGCTCCACCTCAGGAGGGGAGTGGGAGTAGAGGAACAGCCACTGCTTGGCCCCAAATGTTGTTCCAATGAACATGGGCAGCGGGCAGTTTTTGCTTGCTTTCTCCCACTGACTTTCTGCTGGACAACAGAGCTGGGGACATGGGATGACTGCTGCATGTTAGGTTTTATGGGTGTTTTCAGGAAAGCTAGAACTCTGCTGGGATGGCAGGAGAAGTATTCCATCTTATCCTGCTAAATTTAGTCATCTGCTAAATTACCTTCCCAAAGACTGATCTTCAAATACTGGGACAAGAGATGAAGTGTAAGAAGCGGTATAGGAACTTTGTCCTGCTCCAAGCCATCTCCCTGTTTTCACATGATGTATTACCTACAACTTTAAAGGAATTGCTGCTGCACAGGGGAGGGAGTCAGCTCCTAGCTGGGAAGCAAGCAGCACTTCGAATATCTGTTTGCCCTTTACCTGAAGGCTTTGATTTTCTTCTGTCATCCCCTGTTATCAGTAGGTGTAACAGCATAAAAATGGACACATTGATACCCAATATTTGCACCCCTTCCTTGCTGTTTAACCCTTCTGTTGCCCAAAGCAGACAAGACTGCAGTCAGCCAGCACCTCTGCTTCCCTGTCTGCCCCAAAGCCCCCTGAGGTGCTGCAAAAGGGCTCGCAGGTACACAGACCTGCCTATTCTTCCAAGCCACTTAAGCCTTGTAGAAACACGGCCTGGGTTTGGGCATGTTTGGGCCTCCATCTGCTAAGCAGAGCATGGGGCAAGGGGGAGAAAGAGGAAGCAGCAGCAACTTGGGGGGACAAATCAGCTCTGCAGAGGACAGAGACACAGTCTCTGCTACTGAGATGCCATGGCAGCTACAGCCTTGAATCCTTTTCCTTTTAGCAGGGCTTGTCACAAACAAAAGCTTACCAATGTTGTATTCATGTCTTCTGTTGTTTGTGGTTTTGTTTTCGTTTTTTTCTTTAGGTATTAGAATGAAAACGCAGCATTAAGTCTTCCACTCAAGTTTATAAAATATGTATTATTTAACCACATGACCAGAAGAGCTCCCTGAGGTAACCACTTATTAAGACAGTTCTTTAAAAATCACTATTATGTATCTAGCAGACCAGAACAGCTCCTTTGAAGCATTTCCAGTCAATCCTACTAATAAATATTTAGCGTGATACAAATTGAAAGTACACTCTCACAATCCTTCAGAAAGGTAGCCACTAGATAAAATTTACAGCTTTAGTCTTTTGGGATATTTTTCTCCCCAAGATTCCACCATCAGTGAGAGCATGCTATCACCCTAATTGCATACTGATTAATAAAATACAAATAATTTTTTCTCTTTTTCAGCAAAAAAAGAAGAACAAATGAAGTGGAATCCTCCTCTGCTTCCCCCCCGCCCCTTTTTTTTCCCCCCCCCACTTCCTCTTCTTTTCTCATCCCTGGATAAAAGCTTCCTGCACTTCCAGAGTCTTTTCAAAATTATTCCTTGGATATCAGAAAAGTATTCTGCTCTGAAGCACAGCCCATTCTTGAATCTGATTAAAGAGTCTTTGGCTGCAGAGGTGTGCAGGAAAGACGCAGTTTTTTAGTGAAGACATGCTACCTTCAGTGATGGAAGGGAATCTGTGGGTTAGAAGACCCCCAGCAGCGCAAACTGAACACATTACAGTGTTGCGCTTCAGAAAACAAGACCTGGTGATAAAAAGGACGTGGAGATTGCTATGAACAGCTCCATCCCGTATCCGCAGAAAAAACCAGAACCAAGCGATGAAAGAGAACATGGGAATGGTGCTGAAAGAATGAACACAAAGGACTCTTCACCAGAAGAACAAACTGAAAGTCTACTGCAAAGTTGATTTGCTTCTATTTTGTGCTACTGCACATTATTTTTTGGGTTGCAGGAGAAAGAGCACGGATGCCTTAAGGTATGTAATTTCTAGGTATTTTTGGCTTTCTTTACAGGTTTGGGTTGATGTTTTTTTTGGTGCAGCTTGTGGTTTTTATCTTGCTCTTTGTACAGACTTGCTGCTGCTTTTTCACGGCTTTTCTTTCCTGTAGTGGAATTTCATTGCAATAAAGAAACAAAAGTATCCATTTTTTGGTGCATTTGAAAATCAGTGGTTTACAGTTAGGGACAATTAGGAGGTACTCCAATGAGTAAGGAGTCTCCAGTGCACCAATGCACACAGATTTGCTTGCGCTACTCCCATTAACTAGAAAGGGAATCATGGGGAATAGCACCCATGCACCTTTCTGAAAATTTGCTTCTGCATTTATATTACCACAAAGCAATCCACTGACAGAGCACAGCGGACCAGAGGCTGCTATTGGTAAAACAAGTCTGTACTACACAGGATTAACTTGGGAACTTTCACCTTGAATTCAAGTAACATCCAATTAAAGAATATAATGCAAATAAGGTGACAATTGGTTGGCAATACACATGCAGCACATTTACTCTGCACCTTAGCTGTATGCCTGACCATTTTCCTGCACAGTTTGCTCTTCTGCCTCAAAAGCAAATGACAGAAGCTTTAATGATTTTTTCAATATTGATCTGACAGCTGGTTCATGAGACCACACTGATAAATGAAATTTATCAGCCATTCAGGTCATTCTTACTTGATGAAGGGTCTGTTATCCTCATAGCTAAAGAATGCGTAGACATAAAGACAAGAACACCAACATTAGAAATATAATGACATAGAGAATAGAGTTTACTGCTAGTTCCCCTCCCTTCTCCCACCAGCCATCAACGAAACCAAAGGTGGACCGGCATCAGGTGTGCCTGGAACACATCAGCCAGCCTGGCTTGCTGCCCCAGGAAATTGAAATGTGACTGGGAATGCTGGCTTAATGCACAGAAGCATGCATCGCTAGCTGTGAGCTGCAGCTACCCTTCCTGGTTACCATCACACAGCTGTCAATTGACATCGAAATAGCTTTTAAATATCATGGCTGTCCCTGGAGAAAACAAGTTTTGAAACCCCAGCGTGGCCACCACCGGCGTCTTTCACGTGTTCAAGTGGCAAAACTTCACCACGCCTCCAGCACTGTCTGCCAGTGGGCTGGAGCATGTTACAGGAGTATCTTTATTGCCATTTACTTCTCCAGAGTGGAACTCCGAAGCCGCCACATTATGAGTCAGACTGCAGCATTCTTGAGGCAATGGCATCAGGATCTTCTAAAGCCCTGGGTGACAAGGCATGGACCTATTTACTACCATTTCATGGGGACGGGCAAAGAAGGGCCTCTGCCAGGCAAGGGTGAAAAGCAGCTCACTGCAGTGATGAAGCAACCAAGCTGTATCACTCAAAGTGAGCTCCTGTCACTGTGGGGATACTAGATTAGTGGAAGCCATTTTCCATGGGGAGTGTCCCTGACCTTCTGGGACAGGCTGTGTGCCTAATCCTGCCTGTGTGGCAGGCAATATGCAATACGTGGGGAGAGCAGGCAGCTCCCAGGCCTACTCTCCCCCCGGCACAGAGCCTTTGAACCTGCGAATCCTTGCAGAAACCCCCATGGGGGCCAGAGATGGAGGATGGCTCAATATATTCATCTCATTACCCCTGTCAACACAGCCAGGCCCAGTCCACCCTGCTGAGACCTCCTTTGGTCAGCACTGGCAACCTGCAGCACCCCTACAATGCAATTAAATGAAATGAAGATATGAGACAATCTGGAGCTGTCAGCCCAGCAACGTGGGCAGGAGCAGGGCCTGGATTTCTATTGCTGTGTTCACAAGCACTCAGGTTTTACGGTAAAGACTTTATACTGAAAAGCAACCAGCACTAGATTATAAAAGTACAGAAAGAAAAAAAAAATTTAAGCTCTTTCTAATATCCAGACCCTCACAAAGTTTTTCAGCAACCCATAATAGCATTTCTTCAAGGCAGCTGAAGGTTCCCATTTCATCTTTGTACAGACAAAATGTGAAATTGGTAAACTCGGGATCCCTTTGAGCTTGAGGCTAACACTTCAAAGCAGCTCAGGAGGAAATCATCAAAAATACCTTGGCAGTTTTTACCCTGTTTCCAACATGGATGTGTCTAGGACCCACTGCCCAAAGCAAACAGGTGCCTGAAAAAGTGAGATTTTAAAAGATGCCTAACTCCCAGTTTCATTCTTTACACACAGGGACCGTAGAACTTAGTCTCTTATATCCCTCATAAAATACAATCCTTTTCATTTTACTGACTCAGGTGTTGTAAGAAGCTTAACTCTTACGTTAGCAACAATTTCTGACAAAAATTACTTCAGAATGTTGGATTTCTTTTACCCCTGGTAAAGTCTATGAAACCTATCAGTGCTGCAGTAATACTGTGTCATTATCTGCAATACATAAAAACCATCACTTAGACAAGAGAAAAGCCTTGGAAGAGCCTTAGTTCCCAGAAAAATGGAGGTGCTGACTGGAAAACTGAGATTATATTCACTAGTAGTAAAAGCAAGTAATAGTTGAAGCAGAAATTGTTGGAAAATCTAGCCTAGCACAGCTTGAGATGCTGCATCTGAAGTGCTATGTCCAGATCTGGATAAATTCATCCAATATCTGGCAGTAAGGGATATAGCCCATTGCCTTTAAATTATGTAAGTCTGCTCCCCCCACAGCTGATGTCAGACTGGTACCCCCAAAGAGGAATTCATCCCCTAGAAGAACAGGTATTTAAGGTAGTTGGGGCTTTGCCATTCCCTGAAGAAATACATTTCTCTACTGACTGCAGAGAAAATTTGAATGACGGCTTAGGTGGGGGCTTCACTTTCCAATACCTGAAGGTAAAAAGCTGATCTTTAGTGGCTGCATTATTCATTGAACCTGTGAAATCTTACCTCACCTCCCCTGTGTTTCTTTGCAGCCCAGATGATGGATAGTGGATGGTCTACCAATCTGTATAAATACCTAATTCATTTTCTAATCTTAAAAAAGCCCTGACTTTACCTTGGGGCAAAGACTTCTTAAGGTTAATTACACATCATGTAAAACTCTTTCAAAATCTTATTTAAGTTAGATGTCTTTCAATTTCCCAGAGCACCTTCTCCCTCAATGATGAGAAAGGATTGTTCATATTACCTTCTATATTCCTGTGATATTTCCAGACCAATACTTTTTTTTTAAAAGTTCCTAAAATTAGCTACTTATATCCTTGTTTAGGTGCTTAAGGAATTTCAAAACCAATTCACCCGAAGCTCAGGAACCCCTTTTGCACTACCTGCTCTTTTAAAACCCCAAGAAATACCTTTTTGTCATGAGGACACCAAATTGTTGGGACATACGCAGACAGCCCAAAACAATTACGGGCAACCTGCAACTTATATTACACAAAGCAAATGACTTCCATATATGTAGATTAGTAATATTCTGAAATGTTAAAGCTTTCAGGTTTTTTGCAGCACGAAAAGTAAGTCAAGAATTTACCTTCACATACAGATTGGTCTTAAAATGCTGCTGAACAGAGAAAGCCTGTTATCAAAAAGCAGCTATTCAGCTCTCATTTATAAAGAATAATGGCGAGTCTTCTTATATTTTGAAAAGAGATTTTTTTAAATTTAACTATGTGTAGTTTTGAGGCACATTTAGAGCAAACCTAGGCCTTTAATAAAACCCTACATAACTAATTGACTTTATGTATTACCATTTTATATAACCCTTTATGGTTTAACTTTGCTTAACATGAATTTATCACTCTTTTGACAATTCCAAGTATTTTCCCATCTCTGTCATAGCAAGAAAAGGCTCAGCAAGCACATGGACTCGTGTCTTGGGCCCGAAAATAACTGTTTGGCTAGCAATGAAAAAACACCAAAGTGAGTATTACAGGACCTTTAGTAGCTGTTGGGGGTGATGAAATCCAAATAAAAACAGATGGATGATGTGCCCCCTCAAAAGCATTCAGAAAGACCCATGGAATTAATTTTAATATGGTGCAAATAAAGCAGAGAGGCAAATGTTTCCTGTAGGCAAGCAGGAGAGAAACACAAAATAAAGTGTGCTATTGTGTCTCCCCACTGCCTGCTGATATGAAGTAGTAGGGATGTTTTGCTTTCTTTCTCTTATTTTTTCTGAAAATTTCAAGGATTAGAAAAGATTGATTTATTGAACTGCTGAAAATCTACAGGAAGGAGTTGGAAAGTCCAGCACTCCCCTCATAAAGCAAACGGGTTCATCGTTAATTAGTGAAGGAGCATCTTCATGGCAAGAAAAATCAATAGTGAGCAATAAAAGAGTGCTTAAAGGATTTTGCCTTCGCATTTCATGACAAAGTTACCATCTTGATGGCATGAAGCCAAATGGCTTCCTAATCTCCTTCCTTCGGCTGCTGATGTTCATCACACAGCCTTCCCAGTCACCATTTACCAGCCTCATCTTCCAGCTCCTACAGTGACAGTAGGCAGCCAGTCCCCTGAAAACATTTGTAACCACCTTGGGGGTCAGTAAGCCTGCCACAGCTTCACTGGCAGGAGAAACTCCTGCCTTTACATGCCTTGGAAATCCACAAAAATTCGGAATCTACCATTTGGCGTAAGGGTAATTTTATAGATATTGACAGCCCCTTTTGGTTTCCACCAGTAGATCTGCAAATATTATTCAGATAAATGAGGCCGAACCTTTCTTGGCCCTATGTGATGCCCAAGCCTATGACTTGGGGCAACCAGTGGCTGGGTTTTTTTGCCAAAGGCATCATCCCTTTTCCCCTCAATTCACCTGGGGAAGCCACGTCCTGCTTTCTGAGACTTGTCCTTAATTATTGCAATTGGAAAGAGCAATTCTCTTAAGTTCATTTCATTTTCCGTAAGTAATTAATTACCCGCAGAATTGCTTACCCTGTTTATTTCCTTCCTCCTAACTTTGCAAAGGCATGGCATAATTATTCAAGCCACACTGATGTGTAACCACATATCTAATTGTTTCCACACTATATGGATTCAGAAAAGCCTTTAGACACATTTGTATTATCCAAATAGCGCCAGCAGGGCTTCCTGACAAAGTGCTTAAAATGTATGGCCTTTTAAAACAATAATCATGATTTATGGGTTCACAGAAAGACTGTAGGTATTTAATATCTTCCAGGACACTCTCTCAAATCAATAACCACTGATTGATTTTTGTTTTTAAATTCAGAAAGGATGACACCTGTCAGTGGGAAGATTCTTGCTTTACAATCACCATTCAACATTAACACAACCATCACAAAAACATAGGTAAACAACTAAAACCCCAAACCAAACCAATCAGATGTTAACCAAATCCTTCTGTGAAAAACTCAAACAGCAGCAGATTGCAACAAATGAAAACAGATGCTGCCATCAACATCTCGGGGGGAAAAAGGCACCCGGACAAAAGTGCAGCCTCAGATGTTTTTCCAGCACTGGCAGGGCTTCTGCCTCTGAGGTGCTCACAAACTCTGCCCTCGGGCAAAATATAAATGTGCCATACCTTTTCTTGGTAGGATACTTGTAAATAATTCATTTTGTGCCAACTTTGAGTGGTTTTCCTGGGTTTGCTTTAGGCTGCCTGTTCAAGTTTGCTCATGCAGAGAAGCAGATGAAGACTATATAACTGAGTCCCATGGTTAACTGAGTTAACCATGGGACTAAGCAGCATGGTGCTTTCTTACACAGGATCCAGGGAGATCTGAGACAACACTTGGTGTGTTCATCGTGGAGAAGAGGAGACTGAGGGGAGACCTCACTGCAGTTGCAGCTTCCTCATGAGAGGAAGCAGAGAGGCAGACACTGATCTCTTCTCTGTGGTCACCAGTGACAGGATCTGAGGGAATGGCCTGAAGTTGTGTCAGGGGAGGTTTAGGTTGGATATCAGAAAAAGGTTCTTTACCCAGAGGGTGGTTGGGCACAGGAACAGGCTCCCCAGGGAAGGGGTCACAGCACCAACCCCAAGAGAGCTCAAGAAGCCTTTGGAAAATGACTTTTGGGTGTTCTCCTGTGTAGGACCAGGAGCTGGACTTCAATGATCCTCAGGATATTCTATAAATCTGTGATTCTATGATCATCAGGCTGTGAAGACATGGCACTCTCTCAAGGCCACAAGAAATGCATAGATCAAGGCCTGAGCTCCAGGACAATGAAAATGAGGGAAGCAGTTGCTAATGCCCAGCTCAGTACTCCATGGCTAATACCTAAACTTTGCAGACGCGAAGGTTTTCCATGAGAGAAAAAAGCTATTCCTCATTTTCCAAAGTGCCCAGAACATGTGGTCGTCCTTGCAGAACACCCTGTTAAGATTTCTGGTGACAGAGAATGTGCTGTCTGCACTGTTAAAACATACTTATTTCTCATCCAAGCTTATCCAGACCCAAACACTGGCTCGGGAGCCCTTTTGGTTCCCTAGGATCAGATTATCCTCTCCTGGAACAGGAATCCATGGATGATTCCTTTCCAAAAGCCATCCCTGGAGCTGCTGTGCTCTGAGCCTACTGTCCCCAGAAGTCAGAGGAGTCCAAAAACGCTGCATATAGCACAGCTGGCTGCGAAGGAGAGATTTTTCAACACCCTATTCCTGAACAGCCCACTCAGATAATCTTTCTATTTTGTTAGTAGGGCTGTACAAAAATCCTTTAAGACAGCTCACTCTGTACAGGCACTGTTGTTTTATTTAAGTTACAGGTGATGTCCAGTCAGGACATGAGTGCATGAAACTTCCTTTCCACGCCTGCTGCTCCAAACAGGGAGTGTTTCTGTTGCCAGACCCTCAGCCCTTCCTCCACAAATCTGAGAATTCTGAAGACAAAGGATGGGACCTTTTGTACCTAGATGCTGTGCTGGGAAAAATCCCAAGAGCTGGAACCCGTCATTGTACCGTGTCCTGCCTCTGCACTCCCAAGCAACCACAAACCCAGGGGTAATGAAGGATTAAAGTGCTGCTGTTCTGCAAGTCCAGTCCCCTGGGTGAACCCAATGCAATATTCAGTTCCAGACCCTTTGGCATCACAAACTGTTTCCAAGTTGTAGCATTTTATGATTAAACGAAGAAGATCTGGAAACCAACAGAGGATCTTAAATCTCCATAGAAAAAGCTGGAATAATCTTTATTGTCTCCCTGTTTTGTTTCTAAAATGGCTAGAACAAAGCACAAATTAATCTTCCATTAGTAAAAGCATACCTGCTACAAATTATTGTTCTTCATTGGTAATGCAAGCTCTTCGTATCAAAGGAGAAAAAAAAAAAATCTTGCATTTTCAAAAGTCTAATTCATTCCCCACTACACCAAACCCAGGATGTTTACTTTTTTCTGCATTTCAATCAGCTGAGTAAATAAAACTAGACTGGTAAACCTCTGTTCCTGCCAGCACAATACCACTGTGTTGAATCAAGGATTTAATTTAAACATTTCTGCAGATGATTTTTGGAAGTTCTATTTAACCTTTGTTTTCAATTTTCTACCTAACTTAGGGTTTTTTTTATGATTTAAGCAAATCCACAGGACTGAAACAACAAGCTAATCTGGGGGCTGGGATTAGTCATGTCTCTTTAAATAAAATACATATGTTGAAGCACAAAAATGAGCAGATAATCACTTACACCCATATAACATATGGGGAGAGCGGGCTATGACAACGGTTTTAAAAGAGGAAGATCTTCAAAAGAGGCTTCTTAGTTTTGTGCCTGGTGCTCCCCATGCTTCACCTCCTCCAACCTGGGCCAGACTCCCCAAAAGAGCCCAGATTGGGCTTTGCAAGGTTTTATATAGTAATAATCAAGGTTGAGTCTTGACATTTGGCTCCTACTTTTGGCTGTTAAGTTGTACATTCTTAGATTTATTTCTTGCAAGCCTTTGAGCAAGGGACTTCCATGGAAAAAAATACAAAATAGAGGAGTAGGGTGTGAGTTTTGTTTCCAGTCAGAAACTTGAGAGAACATATACTTTTTTGTTTAGTCATTAAATCAGGGCTGTGTGCCCTTAGCTGTGGACCATTTGAAACTTCCATGGCAGCCAGCAAGCTGAGGAAGGCTCGTTTTGTTCATTTGAGGATTGATTTCTGAGGGCTGCAATGCAGGACATTTCCATTTCATCCCCCTTAATGGGATTTCAGCATGTGTTCTCGTGGATCCAGTCACAATGCCCAAAAACATTACCTCCTGTGTGCTGGGAATAAATACATGCTTTTCTAGGGAATTTCACGTTTCTGATATAGTGCTTATTCTTTCATTGTGGAAGATGGGATGGGAGCAGGTTTCCACAAGAGGAAGAAAACTGCAGCAGAACTACAGTGATTAATACCAGGATTAAACTATCTCAAGGCCCCTAATTAACAGTGCCTCTTTTGCAACAAAAGGTGCTCCCAGCTAAGACCCTGGGTCTCCCTGTCTGAAGGAAAGAAAATTAAATTTCCAGGATGACTTTCAGGTGAGTTTCTACTGCACTAAATGAGTTTTTCCAACAAACCCAGGACTACAGCCTGACACATTGCTCTTTGAAAGGGGCCCCCACACATTGTGCTTTCTAAAGAGCATCCAGGTGGCCTATGGCACAAACCAAGTGGTACCCTGACTAAAACAATAACACCATAAAATGGGACAAAAAGGGAAACAAACTGGCAAAGCCCTGTGCCTCTTGCCTTCTTTCTCATGGGTCTGCAACTGCTCTTGGCAGCTACAGCTGACGTGTTGCTCGTCCAAAGTAAACAAAATAAAATCTCGTTGCCACATACTACAGCACAGAAGAATGTCAGGAAGTCTGGTCTGGGCAAACACTAACAGGCTCAACCACAGCCAGGCAGCACCAGTGAGAGAAGGGATGGATGCCCCATGGGAACTTCAAAGGAAAGGTTTTGTCTGTAAGGAAGAGAAAATCATGGCTTCTGGTCTCTGCTGAGAGAGACTCTCTCTGCTCCAGACATTTGGAAAAGTCCGCTGTAACTTCAGCTGCAGCACCTGCTCGGCCCTGTTGATGAACGCTTTCAATCTGCCTGCAGGACTTGCCTTTTGTTAGCTAAATGACTGCTCTTCCCTTCCAATTTTCCAGCAGTTTTCCATGTCACTAACTAATGCACCTCACACAGGGCACAATGAGAGTTTGCAGCAAAGACAAGAGCTCAGACTGCACTAGATAGGCTGAAGAACACATCTGGATTACCGTGGGTGTAGCTCCTCTTTTCTTGCCTTTGCTAGAACCACGATGATTTGAACAAGCAGTATTTAAATGGCTGCAGAACAAGCACTGCACTGCCACACAACACAAAGGCTCTTGAGGAGGGGCTTCGTCTGAATCCCTGTTTTGCATAGAGAATGGTGGTTAAGCATCTGGAAGCGTGGATGGTTTGTTGTGCTGCAGCAGCTGGCATGGGCTGGATGAAAACCTGGTGTGCAAGGCCCACAGGCTGCCACAGTACACGCCTGATCACCTGGAAAGGAGTTGATGGATGGAAAATGGAAGAATCGTGCTGGACTATTTGCATATAATGTATTTTCCTTTGCCACATAAGGCTTCCTACAGGAATGTTAATATGAAAAAGATTCAGTGTAGTCTTGTCTGTGACATTCTGCACATCCAACATCTTTCCAGCACAACGGAAAAGCACAAAGGAGAGACTTTGAGCCACTCAGCTCCAGAAATCACTCCACACAGCAGCAACCTCCGGTAAAACAGCCTTACAGCTGCTCTAAAGAATTCCAGCTGGTAACACAGCCTCACAAGGAGCCATCTGCTAGCAAGAGTGCATGAGTACCGCGCTGATGTGCCTACAGTCTCCACCTCACAGGCTACAGGCGCAAGCAGCACAGCAGGCTTTCGCCATCCAAAAAGCTGACGTAGTTGTTGGCTTGAAAGATGCGTCTTCCCTGCAAGCTCATAAGGGCTGGGGGAATCAGTCTTCCAAAACAACACCTTCTCGGGTACATTTGTTGATAGTAAATTAGTCTGTGCTCAAGAGCCTTTTTGTGCACCCTTTGCACCCCACTTTTAGCCTCAGATGGGCCAGGAGCAAGATACATGTGATGTGGGCAGAGCTACCAAGGACTAAACAATGCTCCTCTCTGCCCAGCTCTGCTCACCTGTGTTTGCCAACAAGCCACACAGAGATGAAAGA
>VYZT01014072.1:136707-196190 GCA_013400735.1 Pomatostomus ruficeps | reverse complement strand
GCCACACAGAGATGAAAGAGCAATGGCCACAGTGGACTTCAAGCACCCAGAAACAGCCATTGTAAAAGGCAGGGAAGGAAAATTCCCTCCCACCATGTGTTTGGGGAGGCGTGGGCAGAAGCTACACACACCACCCAAGAGGCAGCTGCTTTGGAATTCTTGACTATGTCACTTATTACTAAAGAGATCCCCACCCTGGATGAATCCTTAAAATTTCTGTGTAAATATATTGAAGGAAGACACCAAACAGAACCTTTTCAAAAGGGCCTAGGTAAAAGCATGTTACTCTTGGGGATGAAATGGAAGCCAATGTCTTCCTGACATCAGTGGCAGGCACAGAAACTCTTGCAGCTCTGAACAACATACCCCACATACACAGGCTCACAACTTTTTCTGGCTACATGCCTCAAAAGCAGGACTAGAGCACGAATTTTGCTGTCTCAGTGGGCACAATTCACTGAATCAGCTCAGTACCAACCTGTCATATAGGGAGGATGCCACTGTCACAGGGGGAAGGACCCACATATGTGGTTACCCTACTTCCCTCTTGAAAGTGTTGGGCTAAGCCAGAAAAGTTAACGAGGATAAAAGAAACCAGCTCTGTACTCAGCAAATCTCTTGCTGGGTAACCCCTGGGTAACCAGTGCCCCACCACAGGAATGTCAGAATCTCCCATGCTGGCATCATAATCCAGGGACTATTCCTGAAGGTTAGGGAAGTTTATTTTTACAACTTTGCACAGTGCCTACAAATCTATCAGCCACACAGCATCTGGTTCAGGCACTGCCCTTTGAATAGCTTTTCTGTTGGTGCAGTAATTAAAGGTATCCCAGGTGACACCTGATCCCTTATCAAGTTCATTAATTTAAGTGGAGTTATTTGGCTCTCTATTTTCTATACTTCATAATGTATTTCTAACCTTTAAAGTGACATAGGCAAGGACCAGATTGCAGGGGCGCTTATTAACAGCCTATTAAAATATTTTATGGCCTTTATTTTTATGTTGCCATAGGGAATCAAGTATTTTGCTGTTGTTAAATAGGCTCAGGATTTATGTTGCGAGAGCTTCGCCACAGCCTAACACAGACTAATGCTAGGAAATGAACTGGGAGAACAAACTCTCATTCAGCTCTCCATGTGCTGTAAAGCTGTCACATGCAGATGGCAGCAAGGGGCCCTCCAGTGCAGGCTCTTGGTTCGGGTGGTTTTATTAAATATAAACTGATACAACAAGATGCAAAGCTCTGGGACCTGGATGCCTTTTTACTAACCCTGTAGACCTATGGAGGGAAACTCAGAAAGGATCTTTGGGGTCCCCTGTGAAATAACATGTTCTGTGGCTTTTTCATTTCAGAGCTGCTGTAAAACATCCACGTTTTGCAACTGAGTTGGAGACAATGGCTGTGGAGGAAGGCCACGATCTTACAAGCAAAAAGACTATGATTGTACCTGGAAGACAACTATGATCTTACTGAAAAATTTTCTAGAGATTCCAAGTCCCTCGCTTCCCTAGGAAACCTCCCTCCAAGGTGAATTCCCTTCTCTGTTACAAACCTGCACTTCCTCCTAACTCAAGCACATCCAGCACTGAGAGAACACATGTCTTGAATTTAGAGACTTAATGATGTCCTGCTTAGGTATTCAGAAATTACAATCAAGTCTGTTCTGAAATGCTTGGTTTGATAACCTTCCTAGGGTGAGCCTGGGGTCTTCCTGAGTTTATATTATGTTGCTCTTATTTTCTCAAGCATAAAAATTAATTTGTAATGAAGCAACACATTTGGAAGAGTATCAGCAACATACTTAAAAGTATTTTAATTGCATGTGTTTTCAAAACGTTTTAATGAAGTCAAATCAGGAATAGACACTCATCTGCCAAAGAACCTATAAAAAATTTTACAATGACATTATAATTGATGCAACTGGTTGTATAATTCCTGGCATTTTAAACAAAGATACTAGAGATTAGCTCAAGATTATTCAGTAGACATTTATTATTTCTGCTTTAATTATAAGGGCTTTGTTGTTTTTTTTCTCCCCAGTTTTTAATTTAAATGTCATACAGCAAGGATTTCTAAACAGATTTTGTGTGGGTAACCTTAGAGAGACTGTTCTCAGCGAGCAATCCCATAGCACTAATGCACGACAAGTAGTCATATTAATAAATGTTATTAAATGTACCATGCTTTTAATGCCTCATCTAAGACCAAATGACAGACTCTTTCTGGGATCAATCCTGGACATCCAGGAGGGATTGCTCCTCTACTTTCATTTTATAGCAGAGTGATAGCAAGAGAAATTGTGGCTCACTGCAGAGCAGACTGCCCACAACCCAGGTGAACGAGGGCTCTGCAGGTTTCTGAGTTCACTGGGGTCTCCTGCCTTTGTACAGACTTCAAACCCTCAAGGGAGAAGCTGCACCTAAGAAACCAAAACTTTACCCAAAGGACCATGCCAGGTTGTGGCACACCAATGGCCTTGCAAGCCTTGCCTGCTGAGAAAGCTTTCAGAGGGAGCCCTGACCTGGTTTAAATTAAAGCTGCATCTGCAAGAGCAGCTCATCAGTAAGAACAACAGCCCTGCAACTGCACAATTCAGACATCTCCTAATGAGCACCCCTTATGCCTCTTCTCCCTTTCCTACCACGAAAGAGAGAGGAGAACCCACTTCAAGCCGCCCTGCACCATGCTCTCCTTTCCTGCGTGAGCAATAAAGCGCTGACTCCCAACAACTTTCCCCTCCTGAAGCTCATTAGATGGTTTTATTAATTAGCAGGCTCCCAATCTTATCATGCGCTGCACCTGAAATCTTGCTTGTATTTTTGAAGGGAGTAATTAAAGCCAGAGGTAGTTGAACAAACAGGCACTGACAGAGACTAATATTCTATGAGTGTAATGAAGCAGCCTGCTAGACAGTGAGGTGCCCAGGCTCAGATGTTAACCCAGCGCAAGGGCAGAACATGCTTTGGCTGGCAAGCACATCCACCCGCTGATGTGAGCACCCCCAGGTAAATCCTCAATAACTTTGCTGAAAGCAATCAGAGTCTGGGGAGAATTTGGGTCGTGGAATCTGTCAGGGGCCAAAACAAACAGAAAAGAAGTAAGGCAGCCGCCCTCAGAGCACAGAGAAGTAGTAATAATCAACAGTTTCAACACCTTCCCTGTAGAGACTGCAATAATTAGCTGGTAATTATTGGGCACAATTTCCTTTACACAGACTACAAGGTTACCTGCTTCAAGGACAGAAAATGTAGCTTTGCCTCCTTCATGCAAAATTGAATGGAAAACGCCACCAATGGCAGCCAAATCCCAGTATAGTGCTTTATCATCAGCCACATGGTATCTTTTAGAAACCACTCTGCCATGCCATAGCCCAAGATATTGTTCCTGCTTAGCACTGCTGCTGGCAGAGCTGGTTCCTGTTTTGCTGCTAAGAGGAATGAGGGAATTAACAGCAAAAGACAGAAACAGGCAGAGAAAAACCACTTACTTGATATTGTCAAGACATCCAGATTCAGGTTTCAGTATGGCAGTATGATGAAACATTTTATAGAGAGCAATCCCAAGGAAGATGACATTAAGCTGCAATGGAGGGGGAAGGAAAAAATAAAAGGATTATGTGACACAGCACAACATGATGGGGAGAAAGTCAGCTTCTTCTCTGTAACAGATGGGTTACTGTAGGAAATTAGCTCACAGTACAGTTTTATAGCAACTGAATCACAGAAAATTTCTAAGCGTTTTATAAGGTGAGCTGGCCTGTAGAGTGCAGGACTGGTGATGCCACAGGTTACCAGAGCTGTGGCACTGCCGATACAAGGCTGGTTCTAACCTCAACTGTAGTGCTTCAAACAGCATTATGGAAAATTAAAAATACTTGCTGTAAGGGCTTTTCTGTGTCTGAGAGATGTACAGTTCTGAAAAGTCACTCCAAACATCTTACTTAGCCAGCCCCATTGTAATGAAGCATAAAAGCATCCTTTTCTGTGAATACACCTTTAAAACACAGTGTAATGGGGCAGATGGGCAGGGAAATCACAACTCATGCTTAGCACAATACAAAGTTTAAAAACAAAAAGAAAAAAGAGTTTGATTTGTTCTGTAAAAGATGGGATGGTGTTTCCATGCCTCACTGTTCACAAGGCTGCCAATTCCTGGAAAGGAATTTCCCAAACGCCCAGTTTAGCATTTGAGACATAATCAAAAAGGGAAGATATCTTTTTTATGAATGAATTGCTCAAGGGAAAAAACCCCCAATAGTTGTAGTTGGTGGCATGGCCCCCTTCCTGATGTGGAAGGCTGCTGAAATGGCTCCCAAGTTGCAGGAGAAGCAGAAGAAGCAGAGACAATGTCTGCATTGAAGTGAGAGCGCCTGGTTTTCTGTGCTAGCCAAACCGTAGTCTAGTCAAAACAAAGGATGGTTTATTTAAGCCATATTGTAGTGATTAAAGTATAAGAAAACTCCAGCTGTCTCTAAAGTTGGGTTCTCTACCTCGTTGCTGTGTTAGCTGATATGCTGGCAATATGAAGTCACACAAGCTTCAACTTCTGCTGAGAAGGAAAAACCCTCATCAAACTTCTTTTCTAGTTTGGACTTTTTTTCATCCCCCCCTCCCAGATTTCCCGTTTTTTTGTTTTGTTTTGGTTTGGTTTTTTTTTTTTTTTTAATTGCATTATCAATGCAAAACTTCTCTCTGGAATTCAGAAAGGGCATGAGCAGTGAGTGACATCAAAAAAGAGTCTTGCAGTTCTAAAAGTCCAATGGTAGAAACCAAACTCCGCAAGTGCCCGTTCTAAAACTCCCTGGTCCATTTTGATCAAGTATTTTGCAATGCCAAGAGCCTCTCGTAATGAGGGTCTAATTGCTTATGCCAGGTGGGGTCAAAGAAGAACATGCCTTCCTCAAATTAATCTGTGTAAATTAAAGATAAAGAGAAAAGGGACAGCAAAAGTTTTATTTCTTGACCTGAGAGATGGAGTAGTTAATTAGGAGTTCTTACCATAATTATCAAGGTCGCTGGTCCTATAAAGCTCCAAATGAAGTAGGTGTCAAGTCGGAGCCAACATCTGTAATGAAACACAGGGGAAAGGAGGCATTCAAGGACTGCACCCAGGACATACATCAAGAGTGAGCGAGTGACAGAGAAGAATGTGAGCTGCAAAACACGCCGGTGGGAGACAGGAAATATTACATTGCTTGTTCATTTAAATGCTGAATTATGTGCCCAATTTCTGACAGCGCTATTGATGGAGTAAGATAATTACCTCTAGAGGAAGCAGGGAGAAAATGGCACAAGGCCTATTTGCTAAGGCTTTCTGCATCTGTCGGAAAAACTGCTTTAAACCGTGGGGTTTTTTTAAGGAAGGGGTCTGATGAACATCCATAGAGCTTTTCCTTTGCTTTACGCTCCTCTTTGCTCTCCAGCTCTGATGCAATGCAAGCTGTCTGTCAGTTGTCAAGCGAGATGACATTTCTCCAGCAAGCACATCAGAGAAACTTTGGTGCAAGTAGGAAGCACGAATTGGATAACAGAAGGCTGAGGTTTAATTGGGTTCAGCAACTTCCCCTTTAAAGTGTTTTATTTCTCTGAACCTCCTGAGTGTTTTGTTTCCACTAATGTTTCCAGGGTTGCATATGGTCTGTGCTATCACAAGAAGTTGATTCATGGCCTAAAACTAAATTATTAATCGCTTAATTTCAACCGCATTTAATACTCTCCACATTTTTTAAGGCCCCTGGGAAATTACATTTCCATTCCTAGTTCATTCCAGGCGACAGGAAGATAAAATGGAAGTGACTCGTTACAAGACAGACGAATGTAAATTCCAAGAAAGTTCCACATGATGTTTAAAATAATAATATCTTGTCATGTTTGCAATGCTGCAAATCACAGTTCTGTCTATACACAAAGGACTGAGAAAGCATAAAACCACTCTTATACTAAACATCCGATGGAATTTCATAATTAAGCAAGTGACAGGAACTGTATATATGAATTTATCATGGTGGAGGAGATAGCAGTTCTCACAAATGACAGCTCTAGTGTATGTGCTTAGTGTTTTTTCTTTTCCAATGGACTTTGCAACAGGCAGAAAGGTCTGTGCCAGCAGCCCCATGGGAGATGATCAGCAGGAGATGCCTGATGAGAGAATAAAACATGCCCTGAACCTCTGTGACTGGGAGAACCCAAGATATGAATAAATTCAAATATGCAGAGAAAACTTATCACTTTGCTCCCTGACCATATAAATTCCAGGTCTCATCAGTGCTGGAGATGTATTGAGATAGATATAGATATATATACACACTCATACTGCTATTTGTCACAAATTAAAACACCCTCACTTCTGTGATTGTCATTCCTGAACTGCCTCTGCAGCTGCTCATCCAGAATCTTCAAGTGATAGCATCAAAATCTTAATGTGAGAGGCAAACAGAGGCTTTCAGAGCGATTGCAGGGAAATCTTGTTTCCTCCGTGGCTGCTGAAGTTCAAGGTGATTTAGATGCAGCTGGTAATGGAACAACATGAGTGACTCGAAACTACTTGAGTCTGATTCCCTATAGGAAAAAGTTTATGCGATCAGGACATCTGCGTATCACCCATAATAACATCTGAAATGTCGCCCAATTGCAACTAGATTTGACAAAGGAAGAGAGGTTTCAAGGATAATGAAGTCCCTGTAAAAAGCCCCCCACCCCTGAACAAGCATGTCCGCGTAGCAGCAGCTCACATATTACACGGCATTTCAGACTTTATACCTACCCCATCCCCCTCAGGAAAAATGAGTAACTACTGCTTATGCCTCAGCTGCTGTGTATAAATCATGGAATATGCAAGCCCATCACTTTTTTCTACTGATAATGAGTGCTGGTGTGTGGGAGAGGACTCAGAGGGTTGTGGGGTTTTGTGTTTTTTTTTAAATGAAAATATTTTGACCTTTTTTTTTTTTTTGGCCAGTTTAACATTCAAAACAACCCCAGCCCCTGCTGCCCAGGAGTTGGGAACATAGTATTTTAGTTGCCATCAACTTGGTTTTCCTTCAGCATGAAGAGCGAGCCAGCTCTTGGAAAGCCCAGAGAAGAGGAAACACACAAACCCTCTCTTTACTTCTTGAAGCGTGGTGACCACCCTACAGTCACATTAGCTGCAGCTGGGTTTGAATGCATATAGATTGGGACACAGGGAAAAGCCCGGAAAGCTGAAATACACAATGAGCAAAAAGCTGTGCCAGGCTCAGCAAAGAAGAGCAAAGCAACTGCTTCCTTTTCCATAGAGCAAAAAGGATGAAATTTTCCATTCCGTTCCCCTAAAATATCTGTCTCTTCAGTTGTAGAAAACAACTGAGTGACAAGAGATAGATGCTGTAGATGAGAAACAGCAGAGGAGCCAGGTCCTGCCATCAGGGTAAGTGGGGGCCAGGAATGGAGCAAAAGGAACCCTTTTTCACAAGCTGTACACCTAAGCCAGAGTACAGCTTGTGAAAAACAGAGAAGGTTTTTCTTAGGCCTCTCTGCACACTTCAAAGAATGTGATGTCATTTTTAATTTGTTTGAATAGACAACTTGCCTTTCTATGAAACCATGTATGATACTCTGTCTTGGGGTCTAAAAAAAAAAGCTGGGGTATTTGGTGGTCATCAGGAAGAGATGAAACTTTGAACCTGTTTAAGTCATACCTCATTAAAAATGCAAATTAAGACCAAAACATCAAAACACAGGCATCCCGCCAATTGCATTGTGGAGCTGTAAATTGCTAATCAGACAAGTACCACACTGAGCTTTTCTTGCCTTAGAAGACAAAAACCCACACGCACAATGAGCTGCATAAATGAGCTCCTCAAAACAAGGAAGCAATCAGGCAACTCACTTCCCAAAGTTGCTAATCTTGGGCTGCCGAGTTGCCGGTGACCCTCCGCGTGCAGCTGCGCTGTGAGCGTGGACTTGCCACATTCCGAGTTTAGGCTTCGCTGCCGTTCAGCAAATGAGCTCCTTCAGGAGCAAGGCAAGAGGATTATCAGGAAACCTGTGTATGATGGGAACACTGCTCAGAACCCCACTGCTTCTCCTAGGAGTCACCCCAATGCATTCGGTTCTCGTGACAGGCTCCATGGCACCGCTCTCCTTTACTTTTTTAATTTCCTCCTTTTCCACAGTGACAACTTGCAATATTCACCTAAAGCTTTTCCCAAGTAATAAAGATTACAAAGAATTTACTCTATTTTCTGCATGAAGAGAAATCAAATACTAAACTATCCCTGGTGTGCATTAAATATAACCAATAAACAATCATTAGCTGCCATTGGACCATAAAATTTGAAGAGCCCTAAACATATCATGTTGTTCATGGGAGCTCAGTGGTTTGTTTCACCTCCTTGTCAGGGTGCAGTAATGGGATGTGTATGCACCAGACATGCCTTTCAAGGGTGCAATATAGGTTCTGCTTAATGGAGTTCAGCATCCACATAGCTCATGCATCCTCCTCCTAACACTGGCAGCAGCTCTGCAAATAAAACAAGTTCAGTGGAGCCACCCAAGACAGACCACATTGTTAGAAGCTATTTTCTGAGCAGCATTTACATGCATGAAATGTCGGCGCCTGGCTGATGGACTCAGAGGCTGTGTACATACACAGGGCTTTCATTTCGCTTTCTGACAGCTGGATTGCTTACTGTGTATATCCTGCTTTATAGCATTCTGAAAGGCGGGAGAAAGGGGGGGAGAAACAAAAGAGAGATCCCTGCCTTGATGGATTTGATCACCAGTGGATGAATATACCTACAAGTGCGTTTTCTAAAATATATTGAACCACTCAAAGCATAGCTGCTTTCCTCTGACATTTGAGAGGCTTTGATATTAAACCCAGGAAAAGTAGGGAAATATGGAATAGCTTCTTGCTGCTGAGTTTGGATGGCCTGTTTCTAGCATGAGTCCTCTCAAAGGGAGGCTGCTAAAGTCATAATTGAGCTTTTACTAAATTTTAGACATAAGTTATTTCATACACTAACAACAACTGCAAATCCTATTTTCTATACTATTTTCTTTACATTTTGCAGTATTGCCCACCATGATCCTTGACATCATATCTGTCCAGGAGATGGATGGATTTGGTCAACGCACAGGACAAGGCAAATGATGTAACCTTTTTTTTTTCCAAAGTACAATCTCAGTATCTTCTTTTTTGCAGCAAAACTTGAGCTGTGGCCATTTAAGACTCAGTTGCTGAAGACATGGCCTGTAAGAAATAGTCACTTGCAAGTTCACAAGAGCATTGCCAGAATCCCTTTGGCAGTGTGGGGGAACCACACTGTCTCCAGTGGGGCTTCCTGCTTTTCATCTTTACTTTAGAAGTTACAGTCAGAATAAGGTAAGATGCAACTTTTCTGATTTATCTGGGGAAAAGGACCAATCACAGTTCATCTAGCCTGAATGGGATGACCTTTTAATGGAATCACTATGCTGCTGCTTAGTCATAAAAGCAAATTAATCTCCTAATATAAGGGGTTTGAACTCTTCTAAAACAAAACAAAAAATGAAGAAAAGGATCAATCCCTATCCTTGAAACAATTAAGTGTATAAGAGCATCTTTATGGAGCAGCTACTCTGAAATGCCAATATGAATACTAGGACACGGCACACTTCAGAAAATCACAAGCACCAAGTGATGAGTAAAGCAACAGAGGGAGGAACAACTGCTTGTTCCCGGCTATGTAATCTGGGCATGTGTTAGAGGAGGGATGGATTTAGAAAAAAAAAAATGAAATCAAGAAAACCCTACACTGGGTGTTTAAGCAAATCATTCTGAGATGTATGAATGGTGGCACCAAATGCCAGGCAAAAAACAAATAACACTAACAGCTCCATAAGTCCTTCTTAAACAAATGCAGTAAATAATGGAGGGAGGCAAGTAATATATTCCAGAGGATGTTTTACAAAACCTGGCAAAACCAAGCAACTTCTTGCAATCAAATTATGTATGCCTGGCATATAGTTCACTACAAATTCTAATCAGTTCTACCCTTCTAATAACATTATACTGAAAAATACATCATCATCCATCAACCAGATGGAGCATGATAGTTATACAAAACATATTGTATGTTTTTTATTTTCCTCTATGAGAACGTGATAAAATTGTGCATTCTGGAATTAAAAATTATAAATAAATATTTTAGATCTGCAAATCTCTGTAAATATTTATTTGCAAAATATTACATATACATGTTTAAACATTAAAAATACTCCTTCGTGCTGTGGGGAGGCGGACATATTTTACTGGCACACACACAGGACTGCTGCCTCTTCAATGCCAAGACAGTGAAGTCTTGTTGTTCGCCCTCAGTGAATTTCAGCCAAACTTTCTTCCTGTACCTTCCATGCCATGGAAACATTTGGCCACCCAAGGCCTGTTTGCAGAAGCCAGAGGGTGAACAGTGTGGAAAGTAGCCACAAAATACCACACTGCAAACTGGACAGGTGAGGACACTGCTCCACCAATGGCAGATATGCAGGAACTGATTTTTCCAACAGCTGGAATATGTCTGAGGCTCAACGTGCCTGATGTAGGCCACTGTGAAGAGATATATCCTCCATAGAAACACCACAGTTAAGAATAAATTTGTCTAAAGGGACAAGGCAAACTGTTTCTATACCTGATTCAACAGGTGCTTATATAATGCTTAAGAGGGGGAGTGAATAGAGGAGCTTGTTGGGGCAGAAAGCAGGTGGCAGCTGATGGAAAATCTTCTTCAGAAATGGTAATCATTTGTGTTATTTATTCTTTGCCCTCTAGGCCTGTAAAAGTCAGTCAAACTACTTTGGATAAATTGGTAGAGATCCTTAAAAACTTACACCCTCCTACCCTTAGCTGTGTGGGCCATTTCCTTTCCTTTCCACAACGCGTGACATTTATACAAATTCAGGTGGCTACTCTCCTACTCATGGGAGGAACACAACACAATTATCCATCTGGGATCGAAGCCTAACTGCTGGCATGGTAATGGATCATGAGGAGCTCCACTGCTCTACAGATCTGCTTCTTCAAGGAATAAAAGTTCATATATACCAATAAGGTTTCAGGCAAAAAATTTACAGTTGAACTTAACAGAAGATCAAATGCTGCCATGGCCTGACCCAACCTATGCTAAAAATGAGCTTCAGAATCACCACTGGCTCATTGCTAGGCATACCTTCATATTGAGCCCTTAACTCAGTTAAAGTGAGACTGGAAAGGCAGACTGACAGGAAAAAAAAAAAAAGGTCAATAAAAACATACTGTTAATCCTATTGTAGCAAAGATGGCAAAGGGAACCAAAGGCTAAGTCTTCCCCTTGTTTTCCATTAGACGGTGTTGCATGATAATCTAAATTGTGTTTTCATACCAGCTTCAGCAATGTTGAAAACACTTAAGAATATTCATAATGATAAATGATGTAGCTGTTCTGATTTGCAAAGAGCCTAATGCACTGCACAGTCACCACCTATTTTGCCTGCAGCTCTGTTAATTTGATAGAACAGTTTAAAAAAAGAAGAAAGCAGTATCTTCATCCAAATAAGAAATACTTTTTGGTTACAGAAGGAGGAACTTGCTGAAGTAGTACCAAACTGGGACTTGGGACAGTGACCTCTGCTGATGTTATGCAATAATGTGACAAAATTTTCCTTGACTGACTTCCCTAGAAAAGACCTTTGCAAATAATTTCATAGTGGGGAATTTGTCCTGCACTGAAGACACAGAGGTAAGGCAAGACATGCCTCCTGGCTGATCTCTGCCTGAACAGACCCCCTGGGCTCCTCACAGGCCTTTGCCGTCCCCAGTCCCATCTCTCCTGAGCAGGTGCAAGCAATGCCAAGGTCACTCACACTTTGTCCGTGCCGTAGCTCCGGTAGTCCACTGCTGCCGACACAGCCACGATCAGCGCAGGCATGCCATAGCCGACCAAATAGAAATACTTCCTCCGGGAGTGCTCGCTCTCAAAAACCTCCACCAGCATGATGTAGAGCTGCACCCCCTCTAGGAACATCCAGGTGAAAGCTGCCAGGAAGAAGAAGTGCAGGAGGGCAGCAAAGACGGCACAGGCAATCTGCGTGAGGATTGAAAAGAGCAAGGGAAGGTGTTTGTACCATGATGAATTAATGCAAATCAGGAGTACTCTTACTGGGAGGCTTAAAAAAATGAGGGACTTCTTATCTTCCCTCTCCAAAGGAAGAACTTTTTTTCACTTGGAAAACATGTGTGAATTGTTTTAAAATAGACACATCTTTGCATATATAAATGATATTAAAAGATACAAAGGTAGGCACGTACACAATCTGGCAAATAAACATATGAAGATGTACATGGTTTAAATGCATTTTTACAACCTGCTTATTAAACATGCACACACATTATTGACAAGCAACACACACACAGCCCCTGAAATCACAGCAGGCATCAGTATGTGAGTCCCAGTTATCAGACAGGGGCCCAGCCCTGCGAGGACTCATGCATGGAGTGAAGACAGTGGTGGAATGCATCTCACTGGGCAAACATTGCAGATGCACTGAGACAAGAGCCTGTGAGAGAAGCAGAAAGTGCTTTGTCTCTTACCGGCTGGTCAGTCCGGTTGATGCCGATGAGGAAGAGGAGCTCTGCCACGAAGAGGCTGATGCACAAGTTCTTGTGAATCGTGTTGCGGTCGCTCTGCAGCCCCCGGAAGAAGCAGAAGGTGAAGATGCAGATCAGGAGGCAGACCAGTGAAAGCAGGATGCCAACCCACGTGATGAAGTCCAGGAGCAGGTCGTGGACTGCATCACTGTGCTGAAAATAAAACAAAAAAATCTCATCAGTTGCATGATACGTGACTTCCAACGCATCCCAGACACAGAGTAAGGTTGTCTGTGGCACAGAGCACCAGCACCAAAGGGATTAAATGGACCTAAACTTGAATTCTACAGCAAGAAAGCTGCAACCTGAAACACAGACTCCAAAGCATCTTGCAAACTGCAGGTGCCCTGAACAGACTCAGACCCCAAAACCTCGCAGAAACATAATGCCGTTGATGAAAATACTGAGATATCAGGGCTAGTCTTGCGTGCAGCTCCATCTTGCACAAACATGGCAAAGGAGTGACTGGACACACTCCACAAAGAACCATTGAACAGAGTGATTCGAGTGTAAAAAAGAATTTCATGCTAACAACATCATGTCTGACAACTGCAAGTCCATTACACCCATTTGCCAACAGTGAAAAAAGACTCTTTAAATGTTCAGAGATGCATGAGCTTGGAGGCTTTGGAAAGAAAGATTGCTTAAATTTCTTCTCTTTTTTTCCACAGGGGAAGGAGAAAAGTTTGATTTTTCTTTTTCAAACCCTGGAGTTATATTTTAAAACTCCCGGGAAGTCAGATTGATCCCAAGAACATTACCCAGAAAAAAAAGACAGACCTTTTAACACGAATTTGCTTTTAAATTGTAACAGAACAGTGATTTTGAGACAGCCGGGAAAGTGAGTGATTTCCTGTGATGAACTTTTAACATGGATGTACTTCAAAGCCATGCAAACAAAGCCAGTGTAAAGCTAGGCAATAAAGTTTTGTGAGAGGCAGGGTAGGTGATCCTTGGCTCTGCTGACAAAACACTGCTTGTATTGCTCCTGAGCTTACACTGCATGTCCCTCACGGAAAGAGGAGGCACATGATGAGACCCTCCTGGTGAAAGTATCCCACCACCTTCTTCCTTATTCAGGCTGTAAAACTCGCCCGTAACTCCCCAAGATTCCACCATATATGGTGAAATTATAGATGTCATTACTTAGCAAAATGTAAATAAAACATGAGAAATACATGGTGAGTCACGAGATGACTACTTGGGTGTAAGTGGTGAGAGTCAATGAGCTGAGGAAGAGGCTGGCTGGAAATCTCTGGGGGCATTTCACAACGACCAGCACAGCTTGAAGCCCAGCCTTGCGGTCCACCAGGTTGTCTTATAAACGGTAACCACATTCCCCACCACTTCTGGCATTTTGGTGACTTGGGCATTATGTAGGCTGCCAAATACAATAGTATCACACTTCAAAAAGCCAGGGCAAAGTGGGAACATTTTTCTCTCCATGGGATAAAAGCTTATGACAGATGGACAGAAAAGCTCATTAATTTATCCATTTTCTTTGCCTGCTTTCCAGTGATAAAGCCACATCAAACATCAGGCCTTTCCCGATATACACTCTGCTATGTCGGCACCTGCAAGAAACATCTCAAACCTTTCAGCTCTTTGGCTTTATCAGCATGAGTGATAGGCATCAAATGATAATGAAAGATGGGGAGTGACTCTCTTCTCCATCTCATCCATGCTGGCAGTTTTCTCTCCAGGAAGACTCAGAGGCAGAGAGATGGAGGGCTCCTTTGCCCAAACCCCCTTGCAGCTCTTTCTGAGGATTTCCAATACCTAAGGAACTAGAGGTCACAAGTCCAATGGGGAGACAAGAAATCATTGTGTGCTTTCTGTGGCTCTTGACAGAAATGCCTATTCCAGCCAGCTCATCCAGCAGCGCCCAGAAAGCTGACAAGATGAAGCACATCATTTCCCTGGCAGCTGCGCATTGCTTTATCTCAGTGTCAATTCCAGCTCATCCATCCCTCTTAACTCAGCGGAAAAATGTTAATGCAAACCTTGCACCTTGCAAATCATTCTTCCTTTTGTCTGAGGCTGCAGGGGAATGGCAGGAGAACATCTCCCTGAACAAGCCCTCATCTGATTAGATTGCCCTGCCAGGCTGAAGGGACCAAGAGTTCTTGGGCTGGGCAACAGGACAAGGTAGCTAATGCAGGTGGACGCAGAGAGAAAGAAACCAGGCAGGCTTTGGCCAGATGCATGCACCCCACCCAGGTGTGGCCAGATTCATCCATCCCAAGACAAATTTAGCACGATGCAGGGAAAATTCTCCAAGGGCTTCTTCCCCTAGGTGAGACAAATCTCACAGGTCCCAGCTCCTGCACCTCTTATCACAATACCACAACTCTGCTGACTTTAAGACGTAATGCAGGAATTACAGCTGGTTTAGCTCTTGGAGAGGGATCCTACCATCTAGGTTCATGGGCTTCTTCAGGGAAGAGCTGCTTGCCCAAGAAGTTCACCATGCTTAGCAATAAACATGTTTCATTGCTGTATTATTATTACTATTATCACTCTTACTGCTCTTCTTTTTAATATTAATCGTAAAGATATTACTGATTTTATGTACATAACACTCATCCCTGGAGTGCTGGGAAACAACCATAAAAACAACTTCTCCATAATTACAAACTCCCTCCCCAAACTCAACAAACTCACAAAAGAACAAACAAAAAGGAATAATAACAATAAACTGGGAACAAGAGCAATTTAAAAACACCTCAGGGGAAAAAAATATGAATTTGTAGCTTTTCTAGTAAAGTCCAAGGAAAGAAGTGAGCTGAATTTTAAAGGCTGGGTACTCTCCAGTCTGTTTGGGATGCCCAGTTTCAGGTGCTACTGCAGAGTCAATGGATCAGGGAAGACTTGATAAGCACAGGCATTCTTCCCATGGCAGTGCCAGCTGCCTCCTCAGGGCAGGCACATTCAGAGCTTGTACACCAGCAAGTACAACAAAAGGCAACTGGAGACTGAAACTTGTAAATTACTGCACTGTCACACCAAGCAGAATAATATGGGAAAAGGAGCAGTAGAGGTAACCTCTCCCAATGCCATGAGCTTTTCCTTGCCATCACCCCATCTCTGTGTGACAAACAAGAAGCAGCATAACCTGGCTTACACAATTGGTTTATGGAGTTCAGGGGTTAAATATAATACAGGGCACACCAAGATTTTGTATCTAGGTCTTAGCCTTCAAGCCCTAGGGTCTCTAAAGCATGCAACATACATCTGAGACCATCAGTGTATTGACCACATTCAACTCTTGCTTCTCAATGATCTCCCCAAATACTTGGGCAACCAGAAGAGCCCATGAGAAATACCAGAGGTCAGTCCAAGAGACAATTTCCTGACAGCATCTACCAAACAACTTGCCCAAATGCACCATGGCTCTCCAGACTGGTGCTACATGGCACAGCATGCATGACGGAGGTTTGTTTCCACTAAGCTACACTCACTTCACAGAATAAACTGACACACAGATTATTTTCAGCAGAGGAGCAACTTATTGAGTAATTGAAAAAAAAATAAAATAGTGCACTTCAGTGACAGGGTTTCTATATTAAGTAAGTTTTTCATTTATGATTTAGGTATGAATCCAACCCAAAGCCCAGTGAAAGGAGATGTCTCTGGCTTTGGAATAAAGACCTGGTTTCACTCCAGTGGGGTCAAGAGCAGTAGGAGGAGAGTGCTGACAGGGATTTGTGCAAGAGGAGTTACAGGAGCACTGGTAGTAACCACAGCAGGGTGAGCAGGCAGCCTTGGTATTATCCAGGCTGGGAAAATCAATGAGCAGCTCTGGCAGTGCCTGTACACCAGAGCTGAGCTAATAAAAACAAATCCCAGGGAATGTCAGCTTATGACAGAATGGCTCTCCCTGAGATGAACAGCCATTTCCTCCCTTATTAAAAACATCAGCAGAAGAAAGCAGCAGCCAAACCAAGCTGCCAGCAGCAAAGGACACATTCCTTTGCCTAATCTGTCCCTCCAGGAATGGAAGAAGTAATATCTTTGGGGGTGGAAGAATAAGCAAGCAGTAAATAAAAACACAGTGTCATCAACTAGCTCAGATATGACCGCTTGGTGCCTGGTGGGAGCTGGCAGAGTGCTGGGCTGGGCAGGGACCCAAGTGGGACAGGTTTGAACTTCTGTGCATTGCTGATGCTGCTTCTTGGATTTGTAGCTCTTTGGGGCTGTGCAGGGTCTCTCTGCCCTTTTTACCCCACCTCTGGCAGTGAGAGAGGATTTACTGCTATGACCTGGCTGTAATGCTTTGTGGCTATGTGCAAAGGGCTACTGAAGAGACAGATGGTTTTGTAGATGTGTCAAAAGCATCAGCTGGGGTACATGGACCGAGAGGAAACCCCATGGACTCCTGCAGTGCATCCAAGCTGGCTAAGGGCGTCGCCTGCTGTGGCTATGAAGGCATGAGAGGCTTTAAGGCAGCTTTTCTCCTCTGTGGCCAAGAGGAATATGAGCTGGGATCCCTTTGCTTTAGCATCCATCCTCTCCATCTTCCCCAAGGATGCTCTGAGGGAGGTAGGCAGCTGTGCTCCACAGTGAATACAGCACCCATGGACCTGATACATATCCTCTCTGTGCTCTCTGCAAAAGCAATGCTGTCCTGAGCACCATCAGGTCCTAACCCAGGAATAAAGAGAGCAAAATTCCCACCTGAAGCCCCTGTGCAACATTACTGTCTTCTGACTTTGGCCATTCACAATAAGGCTCAGATCCCTGAGCATTCCTACAAGGTGGTTTAGTCACCTTTTCTCTCCTCGCCTTAGTCCACAAAGCTGCCTTCATGTTCTGCATGGGCAACACAGAACAGCTTCCTCCTCTTCTGCCTTCCTCAGCAAGGCGAAGCCCTCCTAGGAGAACTCTTCCCACAAACCTCTTCCCAAAATGCAACAGCCTTCCAGTGGCTGCCAGAAGCAGCAGCCAGAGCAAGTCCTAGAAATCACTATGGTTTAAATAATAAAGCTATATGGGGGCAGGTGTGCACAGGGAAATGGGTACAGACCTCACCATGTGTCACAGACACCACTGCAGATACAGCATGTGGCAAGAGCCCACTGTTTCCACTGTACTCACCAACCCCACTGCAGCTGAGAGGCAGCTGAGGTGAGATTCAGTTGTGGAGAGAAGGTGAGGCTTAGGGATAATAATTGCATCCATTGTCCTGCTCTCCCATGCTGGCTGGATTTAGGCAGCTCTGATTACTCACAAGGCACCTCCAACCCAAGAAATGAGCTACAGCAGTTATGCCAAACTCAGTGCAGACATCCACCCAGACAAGCTGCCAGAAATGTGAGTTTCTGGAAAAAGCCTGGTCACTGCATCACCAGCTTCTGCTGTCACAGGGATGGTCTATCCCAGCCCGGTGTGGAGAGACAGCTGGGACATGGCTCCACCACACCAGGGCCACTTCCTTTGCTTTGGGCCTCACATTCACCCTGCTCTCAGCCAGAAAGGGTGTAGCAAGACACAGAGCAAGGCTTTGCACCTGCCTGTGTGAGCTACATGACTTGAACATGAAGTTTGGAACACGGGATCAGCCTGCAATGACTCCAGCTTGCGCCTGTGCTGCTTTAGGCAATGAACTGCTACATTCCACTTAGACTTCATGTATTTTTACATCTTTCTCTCCTTAGCTTGCCTTACACTTCCACTCCCCAAATAATTAGCGCAGTGTAACATATTTGTGGTAAAGAAAAACACCTGCAACCTTCCTATTAATTGCAACAGTCAAAACACCTTTCTTCCCCCCCCCTCTTTGTATTTAAAAAAGAAGAGTAAGATCTGGTATTTACTACATACTGATAAGCAACATTTATCTACCCTGGGGGTACCTTTGCTTATTCTGGTTTAGGTGGTTTTTTTTAATTGCATTTTCCCACCAGCTCTGAACTTGTTTTCTGGCTGCATAATTTTCCCATGATACACTTAAGATGCATCTGCTGTAATTAGTATGATGCAAAGCACAAGCTTATGAAAAACAACTTGTAAATTTTGAGTAATTCTATAGCAATTACATAGGTAGGATGGCTTATTTAACTATGGGCTTTGTTCTTTAGCATGGGAACCACCACAATTTTATAGAACTTAAGGGTCATAACAAATGTCCTACCTATTGAAACAATAGATAGGCATTTAATATAGATCTCATCTGTATTAAACATATCTCATAATTTAACAAAATATCTGTGAGACTGTAATAACTTTCCCATAACACAGGTCAAATGAACTTCCTAGATGGTAATTTGTTTCCAGTTCTTAAAACCTCTCTCCAGAGGGATGTTCTTATTTTTCCTGGTAAATTGTCCAGCAGGGCAGTGAACACTTCACGTCCTTAGAGCCATCCCTTACCAGGAGGACTCCTCAGCGAGATGCAGCTCACAGTTCATTATACAGTCCCCTCTCCATGCTGGCTGGGGCTCCGACAGCAACTGGAGGGGGATCTGCAAGTGAGGGTTCAGTGCTCTTCCCAGCAGTTATGCATCCTTCTTGAGTGCACAGTCAACTCTTGGTCCTGAGCACTGTTATTTACCCCAGTGGGTGAATAAGAAACTCTGGGCCCAACTAATTTTAACAGGCAGGAAGCATCTTCAAATTAAATTCTCCTCTTAATCAGGTACTATCCTAGTAAGACCAGAACTGATCCCAGCGACTTCCACTCTTCAAGCACACCAATAAATCCCTGCTGCCATGGTCAGCTGGTGTCATTTTCTGCCCCTTTGGACAAAGACATATTGCTTTTTCACGCTGGAGAGCCAGATGGCCATCAATCACCTCCTCAGCGGCGCTACCTTCCAGCTCCACCTTGCCACATACACTCTGCTGATAATTAAAGCGTCGCCCGGAACTCACAGGGCAGCTACCGAGGTCTCCTCTGGAGAACATGCTCTTTTGCCATGTAACCAGGCAGGGACATCATTCATGAGCAGATGTGACACTTGTCAAACTGGTGCTGGTTTTGGATTAAGGAGCAGGACTATGATGTCTGCTCCCCATGATGCCCAGTTTTCAGTCTCATTAGGCAGGGTGCTGTGGATACTCATTACACCAAAGGATGTTCCCTATGGATCCAAAAAATTGAACAAGTGAAGTCAGGAAACTACAAATCTCAGTCACGGGAGAAAATTCTTTCTGTTGCAAAACTCCCAGAATATTATCAATTATTGTGTGTACAACATTCCTCTTTAGACATCCTGATCACTGGCCAGAACACCCATCCAAGAGGTCTTGCAGAAGCTCACAAAATCATTTCCCCAAGGATCGTTCCACCTCCAAGAACACTAACATGTCATTGAATGACCAGTGAATGCGTTTCTGAACAACCCACAAGATAAGAAAATGACTCAAAACCATATCTATGACCAGTGAGCATTAGTCAATGAACCACAACAACTCCCGTTTGTTTTTAAACCTTCACGTTTCGAAACCAGTAGGTATTGCGCTGCCAAGACTTTAAAATCAACTCATTACAACAGCATAAGGAGTGTCATATAAGCCAATTTCAGATATGCCAAGAGCCACATGGTCAGCTCCACCACAGAGAGAGACAGTGCCACCAGGAAGAGCAAGGTGACAAGCAGCTGGTGGGACAAGTTGCAAATGTTTGCATATTTATATCTGAAATATGTGTCTCTGTTATGTGGGAGGAAACCTTGCCCTGCCTTTGCCCTCAGGCCAGGATGATCACTGAAGTGGACATGCCAGGAAGCTGTCCGGTTGTATCAGAGTCAACAAAGTGGAGCCAATTTGGCTCTTACAGCAATGGCACTTTGGCTGCAGCCAAATGATATAACATGACCTGAAAGTCTTGAGGGCACTTGTTAACACCCAGAAACAGCCACGAGCTAATAGCACACTGGCTTGGCACTGGGAAGCTTCCAGCTGCAGCTCTTTCCAACCTGCTGGATGAACGTGGGCGAGGAAAGGTCTCCCATACTTTTTCTGCAAGATGAGATAACAGCAGCTCCACTTGTCTCTTGAGGTTTGGATGGAAAGTGCAGACAGGGCTGACCTATTTGCAGTTTGAGAAGAGGCTGGTTGAGCACCAGGCTGTATCTGCACCACACAGTAGGGATCGCCCCCATTCATACCAGTGGAGTGGATCACGATCTGCATTTCCCAGGTGAAACCTCTGACTTCAGTGGCTCAGGCATATCTGTTAATTCCAGGTGTGTGATAATGAGCCAAACACACATTTCTTATGAAAATTCGGGCAGTTGTAGGAAACTGGCAAAACCAGACCTGGACTGCAGAATGCCATTAACCTGTAAATAAGTGCTCTGAATAGGCCTTTTCTTCAGGCATCTCCCAGGACAACGCCACAAAATTTACTGGTATGTTTCCTGGCCTAGGATTGCCTCCTGCAGAATAAAATGGTTACCACAACTTGCAGCAGCAACAGATATATCCTGAGTCTCTCAGCTGGACCCAGCTGTTGTGGGAAATGTGCTCCTAGGCTCCCATTTCTTCTTTTGCAGAGCTTTTGTCATGCATGATGCTTATTAAATATATATTTCATTGCAGCTCTTCAGATTATTAAGTGGAACAAAAACATACAAAGCAGTGACACTGGAAGACTACTTGAGAAAAAGTAGTTTTAAAACCATAATAGCTTTTGTGGTTATGCAGTCATGGAAGCGATTCTGAAAAGTTCTGCCTGCATGGAAGATGCCAAATCCATATCTAGCTCAGAGCTGTGGATTTTACTGCAGTACCAGGCACATGAAATGGAGACAGCACAATGAAGAAAATGACTAGGCCAAAATCTTTTGGGCATCAGGGCCTTCTCTTCTTTGGGCATCAGAGCCTAGGCAGCTCAGGAAATGGAGGACCATCTCAACCATTCTTAAGTAAAATCCCAAATTTTCATTAGCAAAATCACTGCTACCATGAGGATCATCTACCTTCAGGATTAACTTCTTTAGCTCCAGTGGGGATAGTCATGTGGAAAGCCAGGTTTACATCACGGACATAAATGCAGGAAAGGACACCAGCTGATCATGTATTGGCCTCAGGTAGACGCCCAGTTTATACAGGATGGTATCAGAAGCCTCCCTCTCACATTTAGCTCACTGTCACACAGTGAGATGCAGAAAATGTATCTTTTCCCCTAGCTGGAAGGAGGAAAACGCTGTTGGCTCCACACATGACCTCACCCAAACACATGTGGCAGTGTATCTGCAGCTGCTGCCAGCAGGACACCCAGCCTGCACCCCCTGAGGCACTGCACACTTCTGCCCCCCCAGCTGCTGTCACACAGCAACTCCTCTGCTCAGCTCCATTAGTGGTAACAGTGCCAAACATTGACCACTCTTCCTGCCCAGTGCATTGGAGGCCTGGGAATCTTCAATGCCTACCTTAACTTCCACATGCGCCATCAGGACCGCAAAGTTGGTGAGGTGGTTGCAGGAGCACGTGGTGTGTGTCTTGTTAGTTGTCAGGAGGCGACAGCCCTGGGTGGACCAATACCCCGTCATCGTACGCTTTGTGTAGCTCCAGAATGAACAGTTTGGGTTAAAATTTTCTTCTGACTGCTGCAGGGAAGGAATTAATAAATGCAGTAACAATGATAGGCTCTCAGAGATTTCTAAATGCACTATTGAGGCTCCTCGTAACTCTCACCCTTTAATTTTAGATAAATAATCAGCAGTGGTTTATACGTCAAGTGTTACTTGCCAATACCAGACAAAGTTAGATTGTTGCTACACTCTTTCCTAATGCAAACTTAGTTCTTTGTTCTTGATTAATTTCAGACATTGACTAAATCCAGCTCTTCAAAACCAGACTGCTTCATTTGCATTGCAGAGCAGAGGAATTAATTGCTTTAAGCAATCAACTTTTGCAATGACTGAGCTTGGCTAACAGGAGGACTAGCTGCCCTCTTTCACTGTAATTCCACTTTCCTCTAACATCCCCTGCCACCATGATAAAATAGTATTATGGTCTATTCTAATTTATTGGTAGTTTTTAATTACAGAATGATGCGTGTCAGCAACCGAGCAATGGGCATCAGCTCAAAGGAGACACTTTCTTTCCTTCTATTAATGCAATGTAAAAGAGACCTTCTCCATAAATAACACAAAGTGCAAAGGAACAAAAGTATAATTCAAAATCTAATCAAGGACTACTGGGGTCCTCACAGCAGCCAACTTTTGCATCATTTCATTTCAGAAACCATAAAAAAAAGGAGAAACACTTTTTGAACTCACACACCTTGATGTGCTTGACAGTAAACACCACAGGATCAGCCAGGTACACCTTATTGCTGAACTCTTTATTTATTGCTGCCGTGATGACGGGAGAGTTGACAATGACAGAGTGATTGGTTGACATCGCTTCTGTTCCCAACTTCATGCTGGCATTCTCCGTGGAGAGATAGGTGCCCAGGTTGTTGTACAGCACAAAAGCCACCCTGATCTCACCTAGAAGAGAAGCCAGAGATTAGATAGGTCGAATCACTGGGGTGGCTTTTTGGTTTTTTTTAGATTGCAAATCTCTTCTCTTAACCAAGTTCAAAACTTCTCTGAGAAAATGTGAAAAGACCAGGATCTGCCATATGAAAACCCACCTCCTGCCAATCTTAGTGAGCACCAAAAGGTGCAACAAGCAGTCCTTGGAGAAGAAGGGCAGACCTGCTTCTTCCAAAAGAAACTTTTATAAGCAAACAGATGAGCAGAAGACAGACAGGGAAGGTGGGCTTATTTTTGGCATCAGTAGGTGTAACAGGCTTCAGAAAAAAAGGGGCCAGGTGGTCCATTTCCCACCTGACATCACTTTATTCTCCTGAATATACTTAGGAAACATGTTTCGAGCTGGCCTGTTGCACAGATGCAGTATAGAACTATAATTTAATCTGTTAATAAAGACTACCTCAGAAAAGTCTAGGGACAAATCTGGGAGAAGAAATCAAAACCTTTCCAACATAATTCCAATCTCACAGGACAGGTAAAACAAGATTGCAAAAATTTCATTTAAAAATACATTTATTTCCTTAATTTGCCAATCAGATAACCAGAAAAACACCATTAGGGAGCCTGCAGAAAACTGAATCTACCAGCCAACTGTTTTTAACTGAAACCATCCCATTTGCCTTCTGTTTTGCACATTATTTCACAGCCTATAAATAAGAATGGAATGTGATTAGTTGGCCTTTATATGTATTAGTTGTGGAGACGTATGTTTTTGTTTCTATAGGAACCACCACAGCATCTGAGGAAGGTGAGGCACTGATGACTCCTTTTATGATAATTTTATTTGTTGCTCTTTGGTGACCTCCAGGCATGTGTCAAGCTGGTGCAAATTGATGGGGTTCTGCTTTAAACAGAACTCCAGTGATACTGTGTTTAGAAATAGAGAACTTCCCCTGCATTGCTGCCAACAGACTTTCTCTATCCCTACAAATCTCCAAAGCTTGATAGCAGAGTAAAAGTACTGCCCTGCTGGAGTTTTGATACACATCTTCAATTTTAAACTGTCTCTAAAAGAAATACTTCTCCTCAAATCCTATATGTAAAGGTATCAAATCCTGTTAAGCAAGCCAATGGCAAAACTTTCTTTCTGAACCACCAGACTAAACTTCCCTCTCAACAGCTGTCTAAAATTTTTGGAAGTTTTAAAACATCTGGTCTGGCTGTAACACTGCCCTATCACTCCATGTTCTTTATTCTTTACTCAGAGAAGGATGAAGCACTGGAACAGGTTGTTCAGGAAAGCTGTGGATGCGCCATTCCTGGAAGTGCTCAAGGCCAGGTTGTATGGGGCTTGAGCAACCTGATCTAGTGGAAGGTGTCCCTGCCCACGGCAAAGGGGTTGGAACCAGATGATCTTAAAGGTCCCTTCCAGCCCAAACCACTCTGTGATTCTGTGTTCTGCCTGCAGTGACCGAAGCCTGTAATGAGTGTTGTCTCCTGCACACAGATTAAATTTTAAAGGAACTCAGGAGTAGGAGCATGTTGGGCCCAGTAGAAGCCTATGAGTCTGAAGTTGGTCTACAGTGGGGCTGTAGAGATCAACAAATGTTTCTGCTCAAACTCCTGATCTGGAAATAAATGGCTTGGCAGGATGAAGACCATTCACATATAATATCATCTAAAATTTATGCTGTATCAGGAGGTTCATAAGATACAGAAAGGCACTAAAGAGTTAGACTCGTAACAGTTAAACAACATTTTCTGCCAGGTTGGCTCATTATTATTATTTGCTGCTATTGTTTCTTCCCTCGACTTTTTAAGATATTTGTATGGTGCCCTGCTGTGAAGCAGTTTACTCAAATGAGCCTCTGATCCCATCTGAAGCCTCCTACTGCAGACAACAGCAGTTAAAAGCACTTCTCTGGATTCAGCACTGTGCCCCAGAAGCTCCATAATTTAAGGATCTGATGCATTTTTACCATCACAAAATAGTTTTGAAGGCTGTGAATCACTTAGTAATATAATACATTCCCAGTCAGCCAATGTAGATTGCACAAGCAACTGACGCTACCCATTAATTTAAATATTAACATAGCAATTAATACTTTACTTATAATGGTTTAACACAGAACAATGCCTAAGGCACGACTGCCTCGTGAAGCTGGCATGGCCTGAGGTGCCAGACCTACCATTTCGACCATTTTGCTTCAAGGTATTTGCTGACAGCTGAATGGCGCTCCCGTGGCCCATGTTCTGGGGAAACTTCAGATCTTCCAGATTCCCATCTGTGCTTAGTCTCGCAACTTCCAGCTCTGTTTGCAAGAGAGACAGACACCAAGAAAAAAATCTCTGCTGAAATAATCTTCAACACGGTATTTCAAAGCTACAAAATGGTGTTCCAGACCAGCTGAGAGTAGGGGAATCAACTTACAATGCTGCATGCTAGAATGTGTTTGGGCTCCTATTTCTTTTTAAATCTTTGCCCCGAAGAAATTCTAAATTTAATTAAAAAAAAAAAAAAAAGCGCAAATAAATTCTACTCTCTGTGGAAAACAAAAGACAACCAGTTCTTGTAAACAAGAACCTCAGGATATTAAGGACAACAGTTAAAATGAAAATCTGAGAATACTAGTTCTTTGCCACTGGCGATTGGTACTTTCTGTAAATGTTATCAGTGCTCAGGATCTGTATTCATAGAAATAGAAAGAAGAGTTGTTCTCATTTTACATATGCACAGTGGGAGTGCTGGTGCTTTCCATCATCCTTGTTTTTTAATTAAAATCAACAATCAGCTGAATAAAGACACAAATTTGTATGAAATGAAACACAATTGCCTTATGATGAACAATTCCCCTGTGAAGCAGTGCTCTCACTGCTCTAGCCCAGATTATACCCTCAAAGCCAGGAGTAATAAAGGCAGGTCAGGTGCTCATTTTCCATGGGATTTCAAGGGTAGAGAGCTGCCTTATTCTTTTAGGCTCTTTTGGAAAGACTTTGAAGTTCTTCAGACAAAGGCCCAAGACCTATCTAACAAATCGCTCTCCAGTTAATCTAGGGAACAAGACCAAAGCCGGGCTTCACAGCTTTCACTCTTCCCACTGGCTGCTCTCGGTATTTACGGGATGTGCCCCTTACGGATGTTGTCGGTGTTCTCCCGGACGATGTCTGTCTTCAGCAGGTTGTCAGCCAGCACGAAGGCGCTGTCCTCCACCGTGTCTAGCAACTTGGTGGCCGCGCGCTGCTGCTCGCTCGCGTTCAGGTCCCTCCACGCGTTCAGAGCCTGAGGCTGCAGGAGGTTGTTCACTGTCTCCACCATGGCCTGCAAGGCAGAGGGGTGGAGTGAGAAGAGGCTCCAGCAAACCTAAAGCACCAGAAACCTCTGACATATGCTCAGTCCCATCCTCCACACACATCAGTTTACAGGGTGACAACAGCATCTCCTTTCCCCACCCATTAGGGCAGCCTGCAATGGAGCAGGACAACTTTTATACCATCAGGTGGGACAGGAAGGAAATACTGATTTTATTGTAACTGCAGGCTGGGAATGGTGCTTTCCTGTTTCCATAATCATCAGCTCTGGGCTTGGAAAAAGAAGGAATTAGGGCACGCAGGGAAGGAGGGGCAGGAGGAAGATGAGGATTAAGGAAACATGCAGGAAAATAGATTTCAAAACCCATCATGAAGCAGGTTTTTGCTACCTGCAGCACCAGAACTTAAGAGTTGGGCTAGGGCATCAAGGAAGGTATTTAATATTTGCAAAGGCTATGCCCCCTAAAACATTTCCCACCACATAACCTCTGGCAGGCAGCCATGAAGGCACAGAGATAGCTGAGTTACACCACTTCATCCAGAGCAGCAGCAGGTGCCCGTAGAGATTTAGATAAGACACTACATTTCAAATCACTGCATTCAGGAGGGAGTCAGCCCTGCAGAAAGAGCTTCAGTCCCTCCCACCGTGCACCTTCTGCCCTGGGCTGCCACGCACAAAGAGCTCTCCCATGGATAACTTCCCACAGGTTAATCTGGATGCACACACAGGATCACACAAAACTGTACTGGTCTCATGACTGCAAAATTGCCGCAGTAGAGTTTACCCAAACTGAAGGCTTTTCTCAGACTAAACCCTCTGCTTCGTTACTAACCAGAGCTGACTCAACCACTTTTCAGCTAACATTTTTTAATGAGACCAGCTGTACCAGTTGATAGAACTGATTGTGCAGAGGAAAAGGATAAAACAGCTACTTTGATCATGCTTTCTTCACTGGTTAGGGTCTAGTCACCAGGCAGGCCCACCCCACAGAGAAACACCTCCACTGCCAGCTAACGCTGACTGCAGAAACCAACCTCCCCTTCAAGATGAAGTTGCTGTTCATAACAATTTTTTGTATGCTGAACACATAGGCATCAAACCCACACCTCTGTTCTGCAAGCCGATGACAGTCCCATGGGACTTCAACATTTCCCAAGCCTAAAGTGTGCCCCATGGGCTCCATTTCATGGAACTACTTCCATATTTACTCCTGATACTGTTGCTAAACCCATGGGTGGAAAGAAGCTGTGGCACAGCCCATTCTCCAGCAGAGCCCTAAGGAGGAGTGTTACAATGGCAACAGAGAGCAAGGAGCATCCTGACTCACTCACCAGTCATGGTCAGGTGCAAATGAGCAATGGGAGGATATGATCACATTGAACCAGAATTTATTGCTATATCCATGTGATCTTGACAAACATTTCAATTACAGCAAGGTTCGAGGAGAAGCAAAGGCAGCTAGAACTGCCACTGCTGGTGCTTTTAATCCCAGCAAAGATGCCTTCCTTGAGTTTGGAAGGTTTCTCACACCACCATGTTTCTTACTGGGAGGCTATACTATAACTGGGCTCCTCTGACAGCACAAAGCTCCTACTTTCACAGTTACGTTTATTCATGATCATTTAACTCATTTGTTCTTATGCCAAACCTCTCCTGCACCCGTAAACAGATCTTCCCTTCCCTTGGCATCGAATGCCCTGGTCCCTTGATTAATAGATAACTTTTCTCCTGACCCTCAAAAACTGGTTTCCCTAACTATGGAGTAACTCATGCTTCAACCACTGAAATGGCTGAGAACTTGTACCCTAATGCTACTGCAATCATCTTTCTGCTGTCAAGCCAGGACTAGAATCCCTCACTCATTTGGTCCTAAGTGGAACTTGATAATCATAAATCAATTTTTTAAACAGATTATTAAACTGATTTTCCTAAATAGTCTAAAAATTATCTTAACACATTTGCTGTGTACATACAACAAGCTGGTTGAAATTAAAAGTCAAGAAGAAACACAAAAAATCCATAGCATTGAAGTCTGGTTTTTTTCTGTGTTTTAGAACATGGCAGCCTCATCTCTGCAGCTCTTAATAAAATTCTGTAGTATTGTTTGGTAGCTTATCTCTTCACAGGCAAAAATTGGGTGGTATTCTTTTCCAGTGACCAAAAAGCTTGATTATTTTGTGGTGCAGTTTCTACACAACATGGTATTTTCTTGTAAAGACCTTTTATGCACGGGAAGCAGAAAAAGAGGATTTTTCTTCTCTTTCAATGTTATCACAAAATTTGCCTTACTTTCATTTAGCTCAGCCCCTACTGGTGTCTTAAATTCTCTGCTAAAACAACATCCTGCATACTTTTATCAATATCAGAATGGTGGAAAACGTCTTTGCAGCAGATCCAGCTCCTGGCTCTGGATGGAAAGGTAATGTCTGTTCATCAAAATATGAAACAGATGCTGAAATATTTGTGTTACAGTGAAATATCTGCTGCAAAGTCTTTTCCTCAGAAAAAAATATTTTATCTAATGCATTCTTTCATTTTAAATGTACACATATATATGTGCATGCAAGCTGGAGAAAGAATACCAATTAAGCCTAACATGCCGCTTCCTGTACCATGTGCACTCCCCACCCAATGCTGAGCATCCGTCCTCTTGAGGTGACTAACCTGAAACCAGCCACTCCACATCACTTTGGGTCTGGGGTCGAACACAAAAGCTCCAGAAGATTCCCAAGGACTTTGGGTCAGGTCCTTATCATGTATCTGAACGAAGCTGGTAGACTGTCTTTGATGGCATTACATCCGAGACTAATTTAGTCCTGAGCTTTTCCCAGGGGGTCATTCCCCTCACCTGTCTCAGAGCATTAATCAAGTGTTCCCCATGTTATATTTCTGAGTGCAGCACTTCATTATGGCCGAGTGCTGTGAGCTGAAGCCAAGGAGATGAGGTGCTAATGAAATGTTTGCATTTTGGACAGGAGCTGAGGTAGGTGTTTAAATGAAACAAAACAGCTGTTATAGCAACAGTGCCTTGTGAGACAGAGATGCCAACTGGGAAAAAGTGGGGCAGGGGAGTGGGAGTTGTGGGAACGCAGGAACACACGACAAGGATAGGCCTGTGTTTTTACATTTAAGCTGAGGCTTTGTGATTTAGGTGAGTTTGGCACTTGGGCCAATGAATTCGCGGTCTGATGAAGCTACAGCATAGAAGAAAGCTGTGCCAAACCCCCAGAAAAGCCTCTCAGTGACCAGCTGGAGGAGGGTTAGCCCTGACAGAGAACTTTCAAAATGCAGAAAGCATGGGATAGGTGTGCTTGGGAACTGATGGCTTGATAGGTTTTACCTGAGATCCCTGGGGATCCTGATTAAGTTGGGGACTTTCAGAGGGAGACAGGAAAGTTATGACCGATTTTCATCCCACACTTCTAGCATGCAGTCAAGTAGGGAGCTCAGATACTCTCTAGTTTCTCTCCCCACTGGAAGTAGAAGAAAGTACCCCAAGGATTATCCCCATTTCAGTGCCCAAAAATCACACAAGATTACATCTATCCATGAAGAACCCAACATCTATTAAAGGATGCTACATGATCTCACTGAAGACCCTGTCCTTGCTTCCTCTGCTGTGGTTTTCCTTTCTTCCGCTGCCTGATCCTTCTTTCAAATGCAGCTCAGCTGAGTTTCTTGCAAAATAAAAATGTGGAGCTTGGAGCCCAAACATACCTCAACACCATGCACAGCACGGCACCAAACTGATGCTGTTGTTGCTTGGACTTAATGAGTAGACAGCACAAGCACACAGATACACCAAGAGAAGGACAAAAGTAACTCAAATTAGATCAAGGGAAAGCTCTCAAAAAGCACAGCTTGCTTGTTTGTAGGCTAAGGTCAAAAGAGGTAAGAAGGACATGGCAGAAGGGAGCTAAGAAGGCAGACTTTCCATTTTTCTGTCCTGAGATATGTAGCACAGCTTCATGCTCTCTGTGATGTCAGGGTATCCATACATGCAAAGCCAAACCCTCTAATTACCAGCCTGCAAAGAACAACCATCCTGGGTCACAGAGTATTAGACACAGTGGACCTTTCATGTCCCCAGCAGTGACTACAACTGGACATCAAGAGAAGAGTGAGACCCTGCCAAGCACAAGACAAATCCCATGACGGTGATGCCTCTCATTATGTGGTTATAAAGCACCACAGATTGTATGGTCAACGCAAATAAATGTTAATAGATTGCAGAGGGAGGTTTTTCCCAAATAAGGGCATATGCACATGGTTTCTTGATTCTATCCTGAGGTTACAAAAAAGAAACAAATGTAAACCTTCCTTCTTAGATACTTACAAATTGGTATTAAAAGATGCATTGTAAAGAGGAAACTAATTAGGAGCCTTACAGTAATTATACATTACTAAAAGGCCAGTTGGACGTATCCCATTGATTTCCTTTGTGACAGCTGCTACATTTCATTAAACTGAATTTTGCCTGTTAATTTATTTTTCTTTTCTCCCCTTCTAGAAACGTCTGGTGAGAGTACCTGGCTCTGTGACACACAGTTTAAACCTAGGAGGTTTGAACTCTGATATCACTGGTATCCAGTGATACCATATCCATTTATTTTTCTCTCACTGTACCAACATCCAAGACACCACTCTTTGATAAAAAAAAGATTCTGCAATGTAAAATCTCTCTTTAACTGGGAGCCAACACTGAAAATCACCAGATGTCAGAGGTACTCAGCTCATTGCCAAATTTGGCACCAGACTGCAATGTGCTACGGTGCTTAAACACAGCAACCCTAACCTTAGAAAACCAGCAGCTCTCCTAGAGTTAGAACCTCCTTAAACCTTTATTGTTCATTTTGGCCTCTTGCTGAGCAGCTGATGGAAGATCAAAAATCTCAACAAACCTACAGCTGGAGAAAATACTGCTTTATGGCAAGTGAATACCAGCAGATCCTACAGGGAATATCAGTTGAATCCTTCAGTTGAGTAATTTTCAAATATGCAGTTTGCCCTCCTTACAAAGGAGCATTTCCTTAAGAAGAGACTGAACACACTGCACACCTTATTTAGCATGAAACTTACATCAAGGACTTACCTCCTCTAGCAGCTTTGTGCTAACAAGGACAGTGGCACAGGGCATTAAAGTACCACTTTTGCAATGACATCCCTAATTAAAACATCTGAATTTCATAACTTCTAAAACCCCGTCTCATACTGCTAACACTTCATTGATCTCACAGGAATATCTCATGCAGTGCACTTTCAAAAATTAGGATATAAGGAGCTACAGCCACGAGGCTTTGCATAGATAGGCTAAGATCATGGCTGGTGCCAAAGCAATGCTTTGGTACCCCGTGCCAAAGGTGTTTTCCAGCACAGACTCATCCAAAGAGGTTTGCTCACCCTTTCTGGGAACAGCAGCGCTCAGTCTACAGAGTGCAATCACACAGGCACAGCCTCAGGCCATGTTTATGGCCTGAGGTTCTGATCCCGCCTGAGGTGTCCCTATACTGCTCCAAACCAAATGCACTGTCTTTATTTGAAAAATGCAAACACATAACTAGTCCACTTTTTATAACAGCTTTAAGTTTTATGGCAAATCAGCAGAGAAAAAAAGCACAAAACCCCTTTCAGGTCCACACTTCACAGTGCAACTGAAAAACCCATCAGAGAGCAGATGCACTGATACGTTGATATGGCACAGTGATCACAATGTTATGGTTTTGTTTCCCTTTTTCCTACTGGAAAACAGCGCTACTTGAAAAAAGCTTACTTGCCTTTCTCAAGAATAGCTGGTTTTGCTCTGTATTCATATTAAACAACCAGTGCTAAAACAAACCCTTTCCTTAAGCTATCAATATTTGCAAGCCTCCAAACTAATTGAGTTAAAGGCACAATCAATGCCATTGATGGCAAGTTCTGCTGGAAGTTGTTTGATTCTTGCCTCTAGCCAGAAGAAGCACCAGCACAAGAGAAACTCCCATTAACTCTGAATGTACCTGGTACAGTCAGAATGGGCCCTTTGGAGGAGAGGGCCAGCATGAAAGTATGGATGTGGGCACACAAACGCTTCTGGAAAGGTTATTGCATTGAAAGGGAGCAGCTCAGGGAATGACATGTCTTTTTAGAGTGGCAAATGAACAGCACCCCAATCTCACTACACAGGGATCATCAATCAAATGATTACATTCATCCACTGTGTGGGACTTCAGGACAAAAAGAGATGCACAGGTCATTTCTTCAGCTTCCTAAACAAGGAAAATGTCATTTGGCTACATGACGGCATTAAATCCTGCTTCTTAGCTGAGAAGTGCCTTCAAATCTGTCTGACAAGGCTCTTCACTCTTGGAGGATATTTTTCCTTGCCATTTATTCTTTTAATTCAAAATCAAAATTTGTCTCTGGTCAAAGCATCAGTAAGCACGCTGGAGACAATTTCTTACAGGGAAGCCCAGCCACTGTCTAATGTTGTTTTTTTAAAAAAGCAACAAGGTCATCAGAAAACTGTTGTAGCATTCAAATGGAATGGACAAACATATTTAGTCTGCAAAGAGCTCAACCACAGTGAGTGCTTGAAAATAAATAAATGATTAGAATATCTACTGCTAATCTTTGCTTCTGCCTTCAAAACTAAGCCAGAAGCACTAGCCTACATTTAGTACCAGAGTGGTGATGGGCAACAGATGGTATCACTTTTGGTGAACTCAGACAAAGCCTACTACTACTCATGGCAAAGGCAAGAAGAGAACTTCCCATGACCATTCAGAGGAATTTCTAAAATTGCTCCACAGATGGAGAGCAAAGGCTCTCAAGAAAGAGCATGCAACCTTCCCTCTTCAACTATACAGCAAATGTTTGTGCTGTGGCTACAGGAACTGTACTGACTCAGAAATGGCCTGAATTCCAGCAGTTCTGAGAACTCACTGTAGTGAGAAGAAAGGCACTGACCTTTATTAAAATTAGGCCATCTACAAAATGCTTAACTATGGAATTAATGATCTTTTACCAGGTATGCAAGGTTTGCAATCTTGGCCTTGAACTACCAATAATCTCCTAATGGGAGCAAGCAAAAAATAATAGGAGATATGAGAAACAGAACAAGGTTACAAATTACAGGCTATGGTTTTGCTTTACTTACTATACGAGGAAGAATATTTTAAGGTCAGAAGGCATCCGTAGGACTGGAATAAAATGAATTGATTGGGAAGAAGGAAATAACATATGATCTATTTCATCTAATGAGATCTTCCCCGCAGAATAAGCTGAGAACTGCATTTATGAATCATCTCTATTTGCTGCCCTACTGTTTGGGATTTGAAACTATACAAGCAACTGCTAGAGTAATTACACTGGGGAAGTGAGCAAGGCTGTAGCAAGAAAGGAAAATGGGCCACGCATCAGAAATGCCTTTTTGACAGAATATCCACAGCCTTCAAGGAAACTCCTGGGGAGTTTGTGAGACTCATCCTTTCCTCCAACAGTTCAAATCAAAGGGACATCTCCTGCTGCCCTCATGGCAATTTATATTCAGACTCTTTACCAGTGACACCAGACACCAGGACTGACTCAGCCTAAAGCAGAGAGTAAGAAGAGAGCAACACAGGAAACACTAGACTTTTTTCTCAGTTTTGCCATGTGAGAACACAACCATAGGTGTAGCTGAGTTGTAGGTGGATGAACGTGGGGGTCACCTTCCTTTTTAACATTTATGTGAAGAATTCTGGAGTCTGGTGACAAACCCAAGGCTGCTGCTTTGATCCTCCTCTCCCCTAACAACGGGCTCACCGCAGCAGAAACATGCAGGGTGAGGATTTCTAGTTTCACTCTTGCTGACACAAATCAAGTGCAGGTTTCTCAAGCTGTGAAGTATATTAAGTTCACAGACTTTTAACAAAGGACTACCAAACCACGGAACCTCGCTGCGAGTCACACTTCTTTCAGATGTCCTTTTAATTATATTAAATGAAAGTTTTAGGCACTTTGATGCTGATGGGCAAACATCTCGATCTCTTGAAAAAGCAGCTAAAAGTACTCCCTGTAGCTATAGTTAATATACAACATTGTATGCTCACTGCTAGCCAATTTATTCCAGCCACTTTAACAACGATACCTCTCCTGACAGGCTGTGCAGAATAGCATCAGGAGTCAAGCAATGCACAAATCATCAGAGAACTCTCAGACTTGTTTGACACACACTGCAGAGCTCTTTGTCATACAGCCAATTAAGTGACCAAACAAGGAACTTGAAAACCTTCATTAATTTGCCTCTTTTTATATAAATGGAGGTTAGAGTCTTTCTTGTCACAGGCACAAAAAGAACACAAGAAAACACAACGTAATTTGATTTGTGTTCCCTCTCAGAGCTGCAAGTTTCTTTCGTTTAGTCTTCATGGAAGTTGGGACCAATCATGCAAGCAAGAGAGAAGTGGGACAAACAGAATTAATCCACTTTAAATAGTACTGGCTAAGTCCCAGATGCACCTTTTATCTGATGAGAACTACTAGGTTCTAAACTTAATGCCTTGAATCCTCTGAGGAAAGCCTTTCATTTTTTGCTTAGTCCATCAATTCAAACAGCCCATGTTTCAAACAAGAAGTGTTCAGAAAACTTCCAGGAGAACCAGAAGGATTGCCACTGTCTGCTATCAGGAGCCTGCCAGCATCTCAGCACTGGCTTTATGCGTGGCTCTGATGACACCTGCACCCAGAAGCTCTTGTAATTACCAAGGAGCAGGTGGCACCTCCGTAATCTTTGCCATTTGCTATCCAGACCAGTGCAGGATTACAAAGCAAGGCAAGCTGATTTACAGGGCAGCTCAGAGGATGGCAGGAACCAAGAGCAGCCAGCTCCATTAGACAAGGAAGATGCTGCAAAAGCAACCCTCTGCTGCCTCCTTCCACCCTTTCCACAAAGCTGCCATTCACAATCTCAGTTGTATTCACCAGTCTTCAGCTTTAAAACTGCTCATGCTGACTTTATAAAATAAACCAAAAGAATGGGAACCCTGTGAATTTTCTGTCTTCCAAGATCTTCATCCCAAAGGCAGCATGCAATTCCACATGGGCAGAGGCCTCTGGTTGGCACCACAGGGAAATTCATTGGTCTCCTGATGCTCCAGAGCTGCAGCCCACAAATCCAAGTGAAGCAAGGAGGTGAGCTCAGATTTTGCAATCAGATGCATGCATGTGATAAAAGACTGCAAGCACGGGTGTGGTATGAACCTTTAATAAAGCCTGTGTTTCCAGCTACTAAATCAGCAAAATTCTCCTATTTTTTCCTCCTGTGTAAGTTTTCTGTTTTAATACAGCCTCACTTATTACATCATGTGAGTACTTAGCCTTTTTTCTCTTTTCCTTTACTACCCTACCTCTATTCCTAGAGGGCAGGAGAATTGCATCCATGGCATTTTAAGTTGGGGAGCTGAAAGATATTGAGCACATGACATTTGCTAAGGGGTGTGGAAGAAATCTGTGACACCAAACCCAGTTTCACAACCCCCAAAAGACAAGCGTCTTCTGTTTTTACAACTCCAGTGCTTCAGTTTAAGGAGGAAAACTTTTGGAAAATGAATAAACATAAATTCTGAAAAAATTACAGAAAACTCATGCCAGTTTACATCGCAGACCAGTCACCAAACTAAGCTATGCTAATCAAACGCGTCACCCATTGTGACTCATTCTCCCACATGATGACTTTTCCATCTCTTTCCCAAAATAGAGTGCAAGAACTTCAGAGAGGTGGGCACAGGAGGTGCAGATCTCTGCTCTCCAAAAGGCCATGCTCTTTGCTAACAGGGCACCTTTCTGAGGCCACTCTGTCACCTTACATATCCACCTTGGTCAGCTCAGTCTCAGATGACTATCAATTAGTATCACAAATTAAAACCCGTGTAGAAGTTTCTTAAATATCACCATGACTGAAAAATCTTCCAGCAACTGTGCAGCTGTTATAGTAATATGTGTTCATCATGCCACTTGCCAGGTTGGTTCTTGCTGGATTTTTGAGACAAAAAAAGATCATTTACCACATCTGAAACTAAAGATGCAGCATTTGTAACCTCTATCGCCAGTAAATACAATCCCTGAGCTTTTAACAAATACTGTGAAATGGAACAAATTAAATCCATATTTGTTTTAATGGTACCCAGAGAGATGAGGTGATAATCTGATAATGCATTCTCAGTCTTATGTTTGAATAACTTGCAAAATTTCTCCATCCATTTTGTGTATTTGTTTATAGTCTTTAGGCTTAAGAGGACTTTATACACCAATCACTACTGGTGCTCTGTCCTGGCTACTTAAATTTGTTAGCCCAAAGAAAACAGTAAGACGCACTTTAGCAATTATTATCTTCTCAGGTCACCCTCCTCCTTCCAAAAAACCACCTTTCCTCAATAGCACTCTTGATATTTACAGTTCCTGGACATCTCTCGCATGAACTCCGTACTGCACTTTCCTTTGTCTGGGGAGCACAGAACTGAAGGTATGCTTCCAGCCCCGTGAGTCAAATTCAGCCAGGGATGCTCTTCACAATAAGGGGATCAGCACGAGGAGATCATGTCAGCAAAGCTGAATACTCTGTTTCTCTGCCATCCATGCCATATGTCCCAGTGACTTCCCATGTTCCACTGACTTTAGAAAACCCAGGGTGTCACCTCTCAAGATTTGTTGAAAAATCTCTGCTAAATTCCCTCAGCCAACCCAGACATTTCGCTGCCTGGTAAAGGATGAGTAGCCTGTAACAGGATTATCTGCAGTCACACCTAATTGCTATTACAGACAACCTCTCCCTCACTAGATTTTTTGATGACTTTAGCCACACAATTGAAGCATACTGTATGAAAATATGTCGAGATACATTACTTTACCTCCATATAGTACAAAGCAGAGCTGGAAAAGTTCAATTAGGTCATCTAATTAATTCTTCAAGCCCTCCTTTACAGGACTGTCCTCTTCAATATATGTACCAGATTTGTCCATATCCATACTTAACAGCTCAAGCAATGAGCTTTCATCAGTTTTTGTCTACTAAAGAAGTAGGTGTATGATTAATGTTTAAACATGCAAGCAGCCTTTCCAAGTGAAAGGAAAGGAGTCCTTGACATTAAGGGTAAGCTGAAGTTTTTTCCAGAATATTCAGGCTTTATTCTATCAAGGCCAGGCTTTCTGTAGGATATAATAAATTCACCAATCGTTACTGTTTGAAAAAAGACAGAAGAGCAGGAGGGTGCATCGACTCTGTGGAGAATGCCTGTGCAGCCAGTGGAAAGGGCAACTGTGGCTCAGGTAGCACCCAAAGTCCCCAACAGGACTGTGCAGCCCAGAGTCGATGCAGTCTTATCACACTTCCAGAGGTAGCAGTCCACAAGGTAGCTAGCTTGGGAGTGAGCATTGCACTGCAAACTTTCCTAAATTTCTTCAAATGCCTGCTAGTTGCTTTCTCTGGGATCCCAGACAAGGGATGTGTACCTCCATAATTCATCTTTATCCATTAATGTATATGGAAGGGGAAAGGTGACTTTCTCATGACATTTTCCAAAGGGAAAACAAACAGCCTACCAGCACCGACGGGTACTGTTTTATTTCTGACGCCCTAGAAATCTAGACCATCTAATCCCATTTGCTAAATGAAACGTACTCACAAAATAAAGTCAGTGCCGACTGCAGGAAGTAGAATTTTGCAAGAAACACAGGTATATACAGCCCCTCCAGAAACACAGAGTTCATTTATGCGTGTTACACACACACACACACATATAAATAATGGTCAACCGCCCATAAGAACAATATCAACATTCACAGGCACAAGACAGAGATTAGAAAAAACATTCACATTTCTTAAAACTGTATTAACTCACCCACAGTATACAAACAGGTTTATATAAAAAACACTGGAGCAAATGCTATAAGGCAAGGTGACAGGATTAATAAAATAACCCAAGGTCCCACTCTTGAAGAGCCCACAAGGAGGTCCTTCCAGAGCGCTGGGGCTTGACTTTGTTCACATCAAACACAATATAAACCTATGAAAGTCAGGCCAGACCTGGGTGAACTTCACGGGGTGTTATGTTCATTACCCTATACATTGCTTGCAGCACCCTCCTCCTTCCTACATCCCTCTGTGAGACACTCTGCATTTCATTACATCCCACCTCCTCCCTCATGCCAAGTGTTGCCATTTTGAATTGCTTCTGAATTTGAAAGTGTAAAAGAGGAAGAAGGAAAACTAAGGAAATGCAGGTGGCAGTAACATGAACGACATGCTATAAGCAAAATCCAGCTGGTCGACAGACGCCTCTGTGAGCAGCAGTTTTGAACTCTTTACTTGCACATCTCGATACTGTCCTGCTCATTCAGATGGCAGGATGAATCTTGTCATATCTCTCTTGTGTTTTTTTCCACTTTCTGGTTCAGAGGTTTTGTCCCAAATTTTTGTCAAGTCTGAGAGCAATGGGGCAGGTGGGGTGAGGTAAAAAATGACATTATTATCCTGTAACCTTAACCTTAGAACTTGCTGCCACAAAGGTGGTAATAATCAGATTATTCACAGAGACAAGACCCATTTCACAGTCATTCAGTCAAACAACTGGACATGTGTATTAAAAACACAAGAAATACCTGGACATAGGCCCTGCAAGAACGCTCCCTTTTCTGAAGCTGAGTCCATAAAGAGAGCAGATTAAAGACGGAATAGAAAAAACAAGTTAGTGACAGAACAAGGGAAAAAAACTGAAGAAAATGTCTATGAAAAAAACCTTCATTTCTCTCTTAAACAGCTCCTGGAAAATCAACCAAACTAAAGGAGTGAGTGTGAATTAGGCAGCAGTGGAAAACTGGAAGGACTGGCTCCAGAAATGTGGGTTAGTCCTTTTTGAGTGAAGTGAAGCACAGACTGGCAACTTTGCAAGAGCAGCTGTTAGATGGTAGAAGACACTGAAGTCTAGTAGAGATACTCAAGAGATGATGTTTTCCTTACAGCTTGGAGATCACACATGACATTTCCACGTCAAACAAGGCTGAAAAGGATGAGGCTGATGGTTATTTGCATAAGAGGAGTGTGGGCTCTGCAGTCAGACAGTGCTGGTGCCACAGTGAAACAGAACCAAGCTTCAGATAAGCAGGACCAACCCCAGGGAGCAAAATGTGTGCAGGACTGCATCCTGATACAGCCTGAACCTGCATGGACCCATCCTAACAGAGCTGGGGCTTGGCAGGCAGTCTGCAGCAGGGAGCTGGAATTGGTGATCACTGCAAGGACAGCTCACAAAACCAGGCTGCTCAGAGCCACTGGCTTGGCTGGGGTTGTTTTTTGCTGATGTGCCTGGTTGGAAATTGCACATCAACAGAGATTCAGGGCAACTTGCGCTCTCAACACACAGCAGTGCAAACCCATTAGTATAGCTGAGAGCCAAATTTGTCCTCGAGAGTTTTGAGGCTCTGAAATAAACAAAATACACCCAGGTATCATGCAATGCCTAATTTCAATTTCTAATTCATCAATTTGTAACAGTAGAAATCTTCCTCTGGGTAAATCTGGCCAGTATGAAGACTTTACAGAAACAAATGGAGATCAAAGAAAACCTTGCTGAAAATTACAGAGCTATCCACTCGGGGGTCTTCCCAGCCTGAAATGGAACAATTATTACCTTAATTAAGCCCGATCCAGTGGAAAGCATAAAGCTTTTAGTGGCAGAAAAGTGGCTCCTGAAAGATGATGGCTTTTAAAAATTCTTATTATGCCAGTTTATTTCAATTCATTGTACATCAGCTTGTAAAAAAACCCCACCAGTACAAAACAGCACAGGTGATTATTTTCAGATCCCCAGCACATTTCCTTTAATGATTAAAAGAATATTTAATGGCTAGTGCTTACTTTATTTCTTCTTTCTGACTAAACAGCACTAAACAAAACTCTTTGCAAATTACTTTTTTCCTTTTTTTTTTTTTAAAATACTCTTGATCAGTGAAGGGGAAAATGGAGCAGTAACTCTGCTGCCTTTTGTTTGCCCAATAGTACTTCCAAGTTGAATTCATGCATTCTTAAATGAACACAGAGCAGTTGCTCTTCTAAAGAATTAAGTGGGGAATGAGAGCAAGTAAATTACTGAGCCTGTCATTTGGATCACTGACTCGCATCGCTGTTTTGCAGGACTTCACGTGGTCCAGAATTTTAATGTGGAATGCAATTGATTTGTATGAGTTGCTTGTGCAAAGCTGATGGTAGGGGGAAGAAACCTGCAGTGGGGACCTCAGGAGTGACAGCTGAGCCAAGGAGCTCTGCCGTGGCCAGTGTTCCCCTCCCCTCAGTAACTCATACCTGTCCCCATCATAAAACGTCATTTCATGTAATTGAAACAAATATCATAAGGTGAGATTAAAAAAAGATGAAAAATGTGTGCTTGCAAAGCTGAATTGACAAAATGTTGGGTGTGGCTGGGACACATTCAGAAGAGCAAGCAGACTACAACCATGAAACCCGTTAGTAGGTGACATTAATTACTGGTTTTACCTGATATTGTCAGACATCACCATCATTTCAACAAAGAACCATGGTATGATTATAACAAATAATGTTATGCTGATATAACAGTTAATACAATTATTGCCTACATTGTTATAAAATGGCTGGAAGCAGCACTAATTAAAAGCATGGGGATAACCCAATTCTCAGCACATGCAAAGCACATGAGATGCAGGAGTTCAGCTCCCATGCAACTGAAATCTCAAACAATCCTGAAACCCTTTGCATTTAAAACAACATCAGTCTACAATAATAACTTACAAGAAAACCCAGGTTACTTCTCTAAAAAGCATTTCTCTTCATAAAACACTGAAGAAATTCCGGGTTTAGCTGTGATCATTTATTCTCCATATAATCTTGGGACTAAGTTCTGTTCATGCTTACATGAATGCTAGAACTGTCAGAGTCTGATATGCAACTGAGAACAAAATTCTGTGTCTTATTTTAACTGAGTGGCCAATATAAGCATGTGCTCATAGTCACAGAGGTCAGCTGCTCTTCATCCTGATAAGCAGGCCCACACAATTCACCATCAGAATCCTAAATAAATCTTATCTCATGTCTTTAAATGAGATTCAGTGATGAAGAGGGCCTTTCACTAAAGAAACCTTCAGCTTTAAATGCATTCTTACAGAGTCCACAGCTTGTATTTTCTCCCACAACGGGCAACTCCTAGCACCTTTAGTGCTCTGTAGCAATTCTACTTACTTCTGGAAGTGACAAAAGGACTATTAATTCTTCTTAAACTGTGGGCACAGAAGCCACACTGTTGTAATGCAGTTAAGGTGTTTCTGGCTAAGTGACGGGCTATCACTAAAAAGGCCCTCTACTATTAAAGCAGCCTGAAACCATGTAAGTGGAAATATGATGGTATCTTATGCACCTTTGGCAAATGTATCTCTGGTGTAAATGAATGTTTCTGTTTGCCTCTGTTCATATTAGTGCACGGAACAGTTCATCTGCCCTCTCCACGAGCCTCCTGCCCTGTCCCAAGCCCCGTTGCCATTACCTTATTTAAGCTGCGCGCGGCGCTGTCCTTCCCGCCAGGAGTCAGGTTCCGGAGCTGCACGTCCAGCAGGTTCACAAGCTGCACCATGGCAGACACGGAGTATGCGATGTCCCCGGCGTACAGGTGGTTCCGCGTGTGCTCCGCCAGCTCCCGTGCAATGTTGGCTGCCATCTCCCCCGACCTCATCTGCACGTGAGGAAGTAGAGGGAATTCCAGGCTGTCAGTGAGATGTCACTCCAGTCCCTTCCAACCCCACAGTGTTAAGCAGGTCAGCTCCCCTCAAGAAGAAGAAGAAAAGAGATGAAGAAGAAGGAAGGAGGAATAGAAGAATTTCCCAAGAAGTCAACTGCAACAAGAGTCTTCGTGGTTTGATCATTAATAATTTTTGGGTATGATTTTTCCAGACAACCAAGCTGGCTTCAGCAATTTCTTCTCACTGGGCATTGTTTGCCATGGGATTTCCATGCTAAGGAGGGCTTTAATTAGCTTGTCCCATTGGCTTACTACACCACTTGAAAAAAACCCAAAAACAAACCACGTAAGTAGCTTCTCCTTGTCAAGAAAAAGCAGTTTTTGATTCCAGAAACTTAGGTGGTAGTGAGATTATTTTTGTTACAACTCCTGCAGAAAAGAGCTCCTTGTAAAAGGAACAAAAGTAGATGACATAACCCAGAAAAAACAGAGAAAAAAGTTCACAATTCCCATCTTATTGATTTAATAAGCGGGTGCTAATTTATCACTTAATATATGCATGAAGGAGATATGCTCCTTGTCACACTAGCCATAGACTATGAGGCAAATGATTCTCAGTACATATAAAAGCATCCTAACTCTGGAGCAAAAGGCATAAGGCTTCAAGCAGGGCCCACTGGAAGAGAAAAGCCAACAGAAGATTGAGTCAAACAACCTGCTAAAAGACTTGTATCATCTAGTTGAGTCACAAAACTCACAAATCACCTGCAGGGAAATTCACTGTGTAATTATTTGGGAAACTCTCATTTTTTCCCTGTGGCTTTTCCCCCTTTCTTGCTCTGTTTTGCTCTCCCTGTCTGGTGTTCCATTCCTCTTCTATGCCATGGGGTTTTGGAACAGGACAGCTGGCCCCATCTCCTTTTCATGAGAAGCCCACTACAAAAACACCATTGCAGGTTGCTGGTCTTTTTTTTCATTACATACCAGTCTGTGTTCTGGAATGCATTCCCATGTGGAATATGCCTAGGACGAGGAGAAATTATACAAAATGACACATAAATGAAGCTCCCACTTCTCTGTCAGGCTCAATGGAAAACTCTGCTGGGTTCTTCATAGGAATTTTCAATTGTTTTATCTACCAACAGCTAGAAATCAGATATTTCTCTTGCTCCCTCACTTTCTGGTGCTTATTATAAAAGCAAGATTCTAGGGAAAGATTATAGGCTGAGCTTCTACCACTCTGTAAATCAATTAGCTGAGTTATAAATGAATAACTTACTCCCATCAATTTGACAGCAAAAGCCGATCTGATTTAATGAAATCTAACTGAAGATGTTCATATGCTTGTCTTCAGAGAATTAAAGCATATGATGATATAGAGAAGATAAATAAAGGAGATAATGTGTTGTTCTTCCCATTAAAGCAATGATAAGATATATTCAAAAAACTGAATTATTTCTTTCTTGTTACACAGAAGACTAATGCCATAGAAACCAGATCCTATTCTTACAGTTGCCTACTCTCCTAAGCAGCTGAAGGAAGCCACACATCAGCACAGAGGATGAGTTTTGACCTCTGCTGTTGGCTCTCAGAACTTTAAAGAATGACTGCATCAAATCTCTTTACATAAAGAAATCAATTTCAACATTTCCCTGCAGTTCATCGCTGGAGCTTAGCATGTATCATGACACATTTTGTTTGTGTAAGCTCTGCAGGAAACTGCAGGAATTCAATTTTTTTTTTTTTTTACAGATACATCAGAAAAAAACCAAAAAACCCACTACCCAATATTTGATGCTCACATTTTCCCTTGGATCACACACCTATGCAAACTGGCACACTCAGAGAAAATTGTTCAGCCACTACATAGGCAAACACAAGAGTTTTCTTTCCCTCCAGGCTGCTGTTGTTCCTATCTGTCTGCAAAAGTGATGTAGGCTGGTCACTAATTAACCCTTTTCCTTTTCTCTGGGACTGACCTTAAAAACTGCAGATAGGAGGAATTACAGTGTGACCAAATAAACAACACCAAAAAAAGGCAGCAATGGAAGAAATGCCTGAGAAAAAGGCAGACTAAAGCTCAAAGTCTGTGAACTCCTGGGACACAGAAATATTTACCCAAACTTATGACATACCCCCCACGTTTCCTGAAAACACACATGTGCCACTCTTCTGGGAAAATGTTTGTGGCTGACAGGCAATGAAGCTACATCCTAGCACTGACAATTCCACACCTATACACGGTCACACAGAATGTGCAGCTACAAGTCTCTACAGCAGTGCTGAGACACTCTGGCTGTGTGCATGAGAGGGGTGTCCAAAATGATGGCTGTGTGACATGTTAATGCTAATTTCAACGATTCTTTTGAGCTTTTTCCACTGAAATTGAAGTGTCTCCTATGCAGTGCTGTCAGACCCAAGTTCTGAGTCCCAAATGCTGGCTGAGTATTCCAGGGCTGAGATATATATCTGGTCTCTTGTAACAACAGGACTGAGCCCTTTTTTTTTTTGGTTAATTCTACATAATGCTCAGCAAAGCTTACTGCTACCCAGGAGGATGTATTACTTACTTCCTTTCTATAAAGCACTTCTCCACATCTTTCTCTTCATTATTGCTGTGCGGAAGATGAGCTGTTTGTGTTATTTCTTCTAAAACATGTAATACCCTTTAACCCAGACACTAACATAGTTACATAGGAATACAGGAACAACCCCTGGAGGTTCTCCATGGCTCAGGCTGATATTGAGAGGCAAGTAAGGAGCAGGGAAAAAATGTGTAAGTAACTGACCTTTCTACTGGGAGGCGCAAGAACAATAAAGGGAATTAAAAATAATATATCTCTTCCTGATATAGGACTACTTTTTAACATTTTCTACCTTGGTTGTGAAAAAATTAAATTTAAAAATGAAATAGGATTCTGGGATAAAAGGAAACATTCTGTTCAAGCCAAATTTGAAACCAAATTTTTGGTTTCCAGTTTTTTTTGCCTATTTTTTTTTCCTTTTACAAATTGCTTAAAACCAGTCTTGGAATGCTAACTTGAAGGAGTGAAAAAATGTTTCTTGCCAACAATGCCAACAGACAAAATATAGTTTTATAGCTCTGCTAAAAAAATTGCTCCCCTCTTCCCCTTGAGCATAATGGCAGGATTCAGGCCAGGTTTACAAATGATCATTGGCACACCTGAAATCGCTTTGTGTAACACTCTGCTAACATTTTCCAAGTTTGTGCCACTATCTTGCACCTTGTTATAACTGAAAAGACTGTGAAATAATAGTTGCTGGAGAGGACATATACTCCTGCCTGTTTCATATATGCCAAGAAACAGAAGCTGGGAGTTTTGTCTGGAAAGAAAAAGAAAGACCCTCCTGCAGCAGTGCTCGCTGTTTCAGCCCTATCTTTCTCAGAGGAAACTAACATCAGAAGAGGACAGTAGAATAAAAATGAGAGAAATTGTAAAATAATAGGTTTTTAGGGAGGAAAATTCAGAAGAAATAAGAAATATGCCAAGAAGGGAGCAAATGAGCTAAAACACCAATAGTCATAAAGGCAAAAATATTTTCCTGCAGCCTCCTGAAGAGGCTAACTGATATAAAAAATTAAAAAGATGGCATGAAAGACTGAACTAGGATTTTCAAAAACAGGAACATACAGATGGACTGGTCAGCTGGAAAAACCAAGGAATTGATGCTGTTTTTGGAGGAACAAACATCTGACACGTTTCACCAGGCACCATTAACTGCCAGAAGTTGGGTAGCAAGGCTGTGAGAGGGCCTGTGGACTAGCTTCTGACACTGCAAAGCCTTCATGGCATTTTTCCTTCCCTGCAGAAATTCCAATATATATGTGTGCCTTCACAGAAAAGAGAGCATATCTAACATCCTTTCTTTTTTTTTTTTTTTTTGAATCACAGAACCATTTAGGTTTGGAAAGACCTCTGAGATTACCAAGTCTAACCTGTGACCAAAGACCAAAATGTCAGCTAGACCATGGCACTGAGTGCCACATCCAGCCTTTCCTTAAACACCTCCAGAAATGGTAACTCCACCACCTCCCTGGGCAGCCCAATTCTATGCCCAATCATCCTTCCTATGAAGAAATGCCTCTTGATGTAAAAACCTAAACATCTCGTGGCACAGCTTGTGTCCTCTTGTCCTTTTGCCAACTGCCTGGGAGAAGAGACAATGCCCTCCATATTGTACAGCAGATCTAGAGAACACCAAAAAAGTGGCTTTCAAACTGTGGTATTCAAACAACTTAAACTGCATTTAATGACCCTTTAATAGGCCACCCTCCATGGCATCTGCTCCATCCAATGCATAATGATGCTCTGAAAATGGACTGCCAAAAGCAACTTGGATGGAGGATTTCATCATGGTGTCATCAGGACTGGAACTGCACCTCAGACTTGGACATGACGACGTGGGGATGTCGTTCACAAAACCTTTCTGCAACACACACCCAAGCAGATCTACAAGACCTGAGGAAGGTGCTGTGAACCCTAGGGTTCACCTGCTCTTTGGGAGTACGTGATCCAGGCCACTCCAGAGGGCGTGGATGGCATGTGCTTTAGATTTACAAATCGAGGCTTTTTGTGCATTTGTGAAGGGTGCAAATTTTTCTGTTCTGCTACAAAAGAGGTCTCCTCTCTTCCAGAGGCTTGAAGCTGAGCATAGCAGTGCCTGTCCTCCCAAGCAGCACCCACAACTGAAAGCTGCAGCAAGGAAGAGATGTCTTCAGGCAAGTCACACGCTGAGCTGAGAATGGCACTGAGAAAGCAACAGGCAAAACAAACAGGCTTACACTGAATGTATGACCTCATGATGAGGATGATGCAATGTATCCAAAGCTGACCTTTTTGCTTCTTGTTACTGCCTGACTCTAGAAATAACCCAGGTAGCAGTGCATAATTCAATCGCGCTGGCAAGTTTATTCTCCCGCTCTGTTACGAGGGCATGGTAGGCACCAACAATAAAGTTAAAGTAAATGTCAGGAGGCCAATGAATTGCTGAGGAGAACATTTGTTCTGATCTTCCATCAAGCACAATAACTCTAATGGAAGCTAGGAAACGGCTGTAAAACCTAATACCATGATGCAAGCAGGCAAACACCCAATATATGGTCTGAGCACAGCAGGAGAAGGAGAAGTAAGTAATCATTCTTACTTCACTACAGTATGTATCACATACATACATACTACAGTATATATCACATACAGAGATATGAAAGCAAGCACAGCATTTCCCTACCATCCTCTCTGGCTTGGCTGAAATCCCTCCAGGGGACCCAGCACCATTCTTCCTAAGCAGTTTGGATCCAGCAGGTGACAGGAGATTTTTGGGAGACAAACCAGATTAGGAATGAAGACATGCTGAGCAGGTATGAACCCTGGCTGACAAAGAAGTATTTTTACCCATTTTGTCAGCTGTGCTGCAGCTGCAGGAGGCTGGGTGACCCAGGAGAGCTGGGCATGCAGGAGAGCTGAGCTGCAGGGTGTAACCATCCCTGGCCTCACAGCACAGCTGGCTTACTGCTCCCTCTAGCTGCCCCCACAGCAGCAAGAGAAGCTGGCTTGACTTAGAGGAAGGCTCCTTTTTCATCTTCAGAGAGGCGCTGGAGCAAATCTGCGAACTTTGGGAAGCATCCCATCCACAGCAGGGATGCGAGAAACCAGTGCTTGATTTATGGATGAATCAGTCTCCATCTTTAAGTGCAGTGATAATTTTCAAGCTGCTTGCTTGTGCAGGGAAACCAAATGGCTATTGGTTATTTCCTAAGTAATTTAAAACTGTATTTGCAGTAAGGATCCTACTGAATCTTAAAGGCAGGACATACCCATGTGCCAAAAGATGAGCTAGTGGGGAATAACACTGACCTGGCTGAACAGAGAGCTTTGGCTGGAATTAAAAAAAAGAAAAGAAAAAAGAAAAGAAAAAGAGACCTTATGGCCTCTGGAAAAGGGGCAGGCAACTAAAGAGGACTACAAGCATGTTGTGAGGTTATACAGGAAGAAAATTAGGAGGGCAAAAGCTCAGCTAGAACTTTATCTATTTTATCTGTTTACATAAAAGACAATAAAAATTGTTGCTCTAAATACACTTACAACAAAAGGAAGGGTAAGGAGAATCTCCATCCTTTGTTGTATAAGGGAGGAAATATAGTAACAAAGAATGAGGAAACAGCTGAGGTGGCACTTAATGCCTTTTTTTCTCACAGTCGTAATAGAAGATCAGTTGTCCTCAGGGTACCCAGCACCCTGAGCTAGAAGACAGGGATGGGAGCAGAAGAAAACCCCCACAATCCAGGAAAAAAATGGTCAGTGACCTGATACACCATTTACACGTGTACAGGTTCATGGGGCAGGATGAGATCCACCCAAGGGAACTGAGGGAGCTGGCAGAAGAGCTTGTTGAGCCACTTTTCATCATTTATCAGCAGTCCTGGCTAACTGGGGGTGTCCTAGTGGACTGAAGTTGAAAATGTGCTGCAGTATCATGGAGCAGATCATGTTGAATGCCCTCACGTGGCAGGTGCAGGATGTGGACAGGCTGGATCGATGGGCCAAAGCCAATGGTATGAGGTTCGACAAGGCCATGTGCAGGTCCTGCCCTTGGGTCACAACAATCCCATGCAGCACTACAGGCTGGGGAAGCGTAGCTGGAAAGCTGCCCAGAATAAAACATGAGCCAGCTGTGCCCAGGGGGCCAAGAAAGCCAAGGGTAACCTGGCCTGGGTAGCAGTAGTGTGGCCAGCAGGGCCAGGGCAGAGATTGTGCCCCTGTACTTGGCACTGGTGAGGCCACACCTCGAGTGCTGTGTCCAGTGCTGGGCCCCTGACTATAAGAAGGACATTTATGTGCTGGAGAGAATCTAGAGAAGGGCAAGGAGGCTGGGGAAGGGTCTGGAACACAAGACTCATGAGGAGCTGCTCAGGGAGCTGAGGGTGTTCAGCCTGGAGGAAAGGAGGCTCAGGGGGACCTTACCCTTCTTTCCAACTGCTTGAAAGGAGGTTGTAGCAAGGTGGGTGTCAGTCTCTTCTCTTGGTAATAAATGATAGGACAAGAAGAAACCACATGAGGTTGCATCAGAGAAGGTTTATATTGGATACGGGGAAAAATTTCTTCACAGAGATTAGTCAAGCATTGGAACAGACTGCCCAGGGAAGTGGTTGAGTCACCATTTCTGGAGGGATTTAAAAGACTTGTAGCCCCCATTTAGGGGCCTGGATTAGTGGTGGACATGGCAGTGAATGGTTGGACAGAGTTAGAGGCCTTTTCCAATATGAATGTTTCAATGAATGCAAACCCCAACACAAACCCCTAGGCAAGCCTGGCAGGGCTCTCCCCTCAAAAGTCACTCCTGAAAAGTCTTGATGTTTTGTAGCAGTTCTCATTGAGATTGGGTCACATAATCCAAGATCCCAATGAATTCCCATTCAGGCAAAAAACTTAGATGCAGGGTCATCTGATAGATTCCGCAAGTCTTTCTACTGACTAGTAGAAGATATTCAAAGCTGAACATAACTAAATTCCTTCAGAAAAAAAAAATAAATAAATCCAGTCCCAATTGTAACCTGCTGGGCATTTCTGAAAACCTGCCTGTTCAATTTCAGCCTGCTTTGAAAGCGCGTAGCAAATTAAACGGGGCTCATTTGTTACGCAAATGACAGCCAGGGTTTCAAATAAAATAAGCCTAACCTTGATGGAGATTTCATCAGTGCAGGCCATTATTTCCCTCTGCTAATGGCTAACAGCCATAGTCATCTTCACAGAGCAGCAAGAGGTCTCCCAGCTGCCTGGGTGAATTATGGCTGGAGTAAGTAATATTAACCCCTCCAGGGCAAGTATGCAGGTCATAAAACAAGAGCTACACACAGCTGCTGATGCCAGCCAAGGTAGTCTGTGTTCATCACCTTGCTGGGTGTACAGCAGGAGAGGGACCGAAGGACCACAGGCTCTGTAGTGGCTGTGCCATACCACAGCAGCCCCATGTTCAGTGATGCTTTCCCTTCCTTTGTGGAGGGATGGGCACAAGCACAGATAAAGTGAGATAGGGTGACCTGTGGTAGCAATTCACAGATTATTAGGTCTCAGTTGAGATGGGGGGCAGAGAGGACGAGAATGTCCAAGAGTCTTGTCTGTGGGGTGACCCCGTGCTACTGACCAGTGACTCTTTGGAGTACCGTGTCACTCCTGTGCAGCAGCACAGCTCGCTCGCAAAGCCAGGACTCGCTCGCTCTGGCTAAAGGAGTGAATAAATCCCCACAAATTGCTATAATAAAGATTCAGCCCACAGACTCTGTGGCGTAAACACACATCTGGTCTCTGTTTGTAATGAAATCAGCTGAAAGCACCATTGTGCATTAATAACAAAAATGCTCAACATATTGCTACCAAATAAGCTCTGCTTGTCTTGAACTTCTATTGTCACATGTTAATGTACTTTTAACACTGATAAATGATGAAGTGCTAGAAAACATTCATCAAGGGACTTAAGAGTCAAAGATAAGCATTACTGCAGCATTGTTTTCTATTCCATCAGTTCTTTTATAATTTGGGTAGAAGTTAAAAACAGAAAGTCAGAGGCACGAATCAAACATTTCACATGGAGCCTGCCTTTCTTTGGTAAAGATTTCTTAACTATGGGGTTTATCCTGTGCTTGTGTGACATGAAAAAATCCTTGAGGATGCATGAAAGAGTGTTTCCTTTTTCAACAACTCAGTACTTTCCATATGTCCACCCACCTCCTCCTCCCTCTTCTTCCTTTTCTTGCCATGAACAAGAAATGTCATTCACTCTAGTTCAGTTCCACTCTCCAGTCCCTCTCCTTTGCTTTCCCTTACCTTCTTTGCCTCAATTTCCATAAGACGCTTGCTTTCTCCTTGCAGTTCCCGGTTACCATGCACAGCTCATGCTTTATGTGTGAGTGTAGATTCTTTTAGGTTCCTTATGTGAGAAAACCAGGGAGCTGAGCAAGGTCACTCTGTAGACTCAGAGCAGTCAACACATGGCAAGGGTTTTACCTTTTGAGTGATGTGGTTGATCCAGGGTGAAGAGCAGTTGCTAAGATCAGGTCCTTGGGGTTCCCAGATACCGTCAGGCGCAAGACACCGGAAAGTTGCGACACCTGCAATAGGAAAGTCACTGTGTTCAGTGTTGCTGGTTGCATTTCGCCCCCAGCACCCCGTGTCACTAGCTTCTGGGAGCTTATTAGTGCTCAGGTCTTGAGTAGGACACTTCTGAGTCATCTCAGTGTCCTAGTCTCCAATCATTTTGGTCCTTTAAGGGCCTTAAAACATAAAAGACCCATGGTATTGTGCAGGAATATTATTTCCAATTTAGCAAACAGCGTTTACAGAGGACTTGCAGGAAAGCTGCCAGGTACTAAGAAATCAGAAGTAGATTTCAAACACTGAGCCAGCTCCTTGAGTGCCCTGCCCCACCACTGGTGATTTGGGATCAGACCCTGTGTCTCCTCTTCCTTGCTGCTTTATGAAGATTTTATGGCTCTGAATCATCATTACAACATTTGGGTGGAAACACACGAAAGTTTGAACCTTACAAATGCCAAGATATAATGCTGGGGTTTACTGTCAGCCCCCAGCTGTCAAGAGGGACTTTAGAGGAGAGTTTTGTTTGGGAAAAGCTGCCCAATCCCTGCTGGAAATGACAGCAAAATGCCTCAGACCCCTTCAGACAAAGAGAAATGCATCACTGCTAATGTAGCACAGCCTTTAACAAGTTGCATGAATCACTCAAATTAGAGATGGGAAAGGCTTATAGCCATCCCCTATCCATAAGTTGGACTTTTATTTTTTCCTTAGTTATTTTCACCCAGTCCTTAGCTCTTGTGCTTAGGAAAGGACTCCCTGCATCCAGCCTTCATTTTCCTTTTTCATCTATTTTTTTCCTTTTCACAACTTTGGTTCAGAATATCCTTTCTCCTCTCTGGGAACCACATCATACTTTTTTTCCATTAATTTTACCAAGTAAGGCTGGAAAAGACAGCAAAAATGTTCTTAACCTATTCTCACTGCTGATGCCTTTCCATGACCCTCATATTTTAACATATATATTATCAGTCTCTCCACACAAATTCCAGAGTGAGTCAGTATTCATATACAAAGGTGTGAATGGCTCTCCAGGAGTGGAGAATTAACAGAGTCTCTCCTCTGCAAGTCAGATCCCTTCAGCCCTCATTTTCAGGCAATTTCCTCCACTTTTAAGATTTCTTCTTTGCAAGGAAGCTTTTGGGGCTGGACACCAAGACTAGCGTGAAAAATAACCGGTTTTAGAAAACCACATTTGTTGAAACACAGCAAACGGAACCCTATGCCAAAACCTATTCTTAATTCCACTGTGTTTCAAATTGTACAGAAAATTTCCAAAAGCAACATTTTTCAAGAAAACAGCTGCGGGAAGAGCAGAAGAAAAGGAGCAAAATCCAATAAGCAATAAACCATTTTGAAAGATTTGGCTTTGTTTCCCGCCCCACTTTCCCAGCTGATCACACTGGATGCTGGATGCAGTTTGAAAAATCACTCACACTGGTTCAGGAGCTTCAAACCACAAGTTCTGTTGATCTCCTCACCTCTCCCCTGTCCCCTGTCTTAGCAAAACAAGCAAAGCATTAGCCACCAACGCATCAGTGAGCCCAGGGGCTAGAAATACAGGCAAAACCAGGTAAGGCGCATTGTACTCAACTTCTGGAGGCAGAGGCTCTTGCAGCACATTGAGCATAACCCCACAAGGTTTTTAGTATTGGTTAGACGCTGGCAAGGTGCCATAGGAAGTGGAGACAGCCCAGCCCCTGACTCACCAATTGAGCCCAAGGGACACGGCTGCTTTGCCACCTGGCCCTGCCGAGTCCGAGACCACATAATGTCGCGGGCTTCCATGGGGTCGCAGCTCTCTGCTCCGGCTGGCGGCAGCTGGGAGGAGGCAGGTGGCACATGCGTGGTCATTTCCTCGGGGACGTCGGCCATGGGAGATGGGGTGCTGGTGCTCCTGTTCCTCCTGCCCGAGGCCGACGTGGTGGTGGTGCGGCCTGTGGTGCTGGTGGCCATGCGTGGCGTGGTGCTGGCAGTGGTGCTGCCCGGGCCCAGAGCCCCTGATGTCGACACTCCTGGAACAAAGGCAGAGCTGGTTACAGAGAGGACAGGAAAGGGATTCAAGCCTTGGTCCTGAGGATGACCCCTCTGATGACTCCAGCTCCACTGGAGCTACAGCTAAGGCAAGGCTTTCTGCACAGCCGCCTTTGAGAGAAAAGCTGGAGTAAACAGTGAGAGAAGCACACAGGGGGGTAATGACCCCTGGAGCACATCTGATTTTGCAAAAGCACTAGCATCTGATGAAAATAAAGCAGCACTTTATACCCTCACTATTTTTCTTCCTGGCATTTTAATGTAAAAATCTTTTTTTCCATCTTTTAGGGAACACCTAGCACAGAAGTGCCTTTAATTATTAAGCGTTGCTGAAGACACAGCTGGTTTGGACAGAAACACATTTTCCACGGTGTAATTAAAAAAAAAACACATCAAAAACCAAAACCACACCACAAATCCATTCCCAAAATCAGAAGTGCACAGAGGGATGAACACAAGGCTGTACTCTGGAGCAAGCTATCAATTTTCTCTGAGGTTCATGCCTTGCTGCTCCATCCCAAGAGCAATTCCTGGCCCCTTGATCTGCAGGCCATGTGACATAAGCAAAGGTGCATGTCAGCCCAGCCAAATCCCTGAGACTTTCATGCTCAGTGGGCTAATTCATTGAAAACCTGCAATGAGAAGTCAAGCCGCAAGAGGTGGGGAACCTGCTTTAAAGGAGCATTAACCCACTGTATATGCTGCAACAATTGCACCAAGTACTTTGTAGGAGGAATATTGAGGAATTCCCACCTCACAATTACCTTATTTAGCCTCCTGTTGAGACCAAGGTGCTTGCACAGACTGGAGTTTCACGTGGATTTGTCTATGGCCTGACCTGAAATCTCGGGTGGGGAAACTGGAGCAGGCTGCACCCAGCTGCTCCCCATCATCCCTGCCATGCCATGCCACACACAGCTTGTGGAAAAGCTTGCTTCTCCCAACTCCTTTACCTGTCTCAAAGATAAGCACCCTCCAGCTTCTGTCAGCATAAGACTTCTACTCCAGTTAAATGCCTGATGTTCACTATTGCCCCCATCAATCCCTGCCTGAGAAAGCATTGGGGCTGACTGTGCAATGCAGGTAAGGATCCATATGAAACAGCTTGTCTGATCCATTCTCACTTTAATTTCCATGCCATAACACCTCACTACCACCCCATCTCTTCCAGCATCCAAAAAGCCTTCTGTCACTGTTGCTCCATGCCCAGCAGCAGGAACTGGAGTTTCTACACTAACGCACCTGAGCAATCACTCCCATGCTCAGTGATCAGATTTTCCAGCCTTCTGCCATCTCCTTTTCAATGTGAACCCTGAGTTTAAATGAACTCCAAAAAACACAATGCAAAAACATGTAGACCCTGACAGATTCCTTCTAGTTTCTGCTCAAAGCTGCACTAGGTCACCAAGCAATGATTTCCCTCTGATGTTACAGGGAGGACTAAAATTTGTAGAACTTCAGCAAATACTACATTTTTACTACAGCAGGACTTGCCACAAGTATGTTTTATTTCTTCATAATATAGATTATCCTGGTAGATAGCAACCTGCAAAATTTTTCCCATTTACTCTTGCAATAACAAGCTGTTTTCCTTCTGCAAAATTACCTATGCCATGTGCAGAGGAACTGAGCAGATACAGTGGATGCAGTTTCAAAGTCAAAGCTAGCAAACCCTGTTTAAAATAATTCTTGCAGTTATGTGTGAGCACATAGAAACATATATTGAGCACCCTGGAGCTCCCCTTGATCCACATGCAGGAGAGCTGCATTTTTAAGCCTAGTTTTCATTGAAAATCGTTGAATATCCCATGGCATGCTGTTTTTGGATCAGCTCTGGCAAGTTTACTGTAGCAGTTAGGCACAAGGGATTTAATGGCATTTTCCTTTAGCCATAAAAAAATGAGCTGCTTTATCTTTCATAAAGCCCCTGGCACCAGTGTCAAAATCTCTTTGAGGGCTTGTTCTTCCAACTTTTTTTTCGTTCCACTGGGCTTTCTTGCTGCTTTTGAAAATAAACACATCCGCCATTTCCATAGGACAAGTTGTAAGATGACATGAAAGGGCTGCCGCGAAGTAGCCTAACGGAGTGAGACGGATGGGATACCACTGAAATGAGTTCAAAGGTTTGATTATTCAAAGAGTCAATTTGGTAATGAGCTCCAGCAATCATGATCACCATGCTAACACCACCCAGTTTTTCACCAGGAAGCATCACTTGCCAATTTCGCTCACACAACTGTGTGCTTCAAAAACCAAGTTAATTGGTAAGGAGAAAGAGAACAGGGGATCAGGATCATTTACATATAAATGATTCTCAGATCCAAGCAAAACCACGAAGAGACTGCAACCTGTGCGAAAGCACCTAAATCCTACAGCACAGAATAGAGATCAAACCTCCAGATTAACTCAGGCTGCCAATAAACTGAGAATTTTTAACTTGGGGAAAAGCAGCATTGCAGCACTGCTTCAACAGAGGGATTCCTCAGATAATGTTTCACAGGCCAATCTTTGCTCCAAGACAAACACCTTTAAAAATCACCAACACTACCACACCTAAAAATGTATAAACTTAATTATTTTATTTTTACTGCTCATTTTTACCATGCATTGCCATATCAAGACCTTAAAGTTTTTGGGTAAGACTCAGTTTTCACTCCTTTCGAATCCAAGACTTTGCAGACTTTGATTCCACGAAGCACAGCACTGGGATAAGAATTTTCAGCGCTCCCAAGAAAGCAATTTATGGCTGTGGAAACATTCTTCCCCAGAAACACCCCAAAGTGAAACTCCACTTTTTTCTTCCCTGCTCTATCTAGAGAGCTGGCAGTAATAGCAGAAGACCAAGTTTTGCCATCATTCAGATTAGAGCTGCAGTCAAAAAAACCAAACCTCAAAACATTTCCAGCATCCACAAGGGAGCAATTGCAACTCCCAGAGGACCCTCTCTGCTCAGGGCACATTTGACTAGCAGGAAAACAGAAATTTTTAGGTTTTTCCCTTCTCTCTTTTATTTCTCAACCTCTACATAGAGCTCAGGCTTGTGGAGGCAGATTTTTACTTGGTTGAGGAAAATCATGGTAGGGATTTGCTCATAGGGAAAAAAATCTCTCATAAATAATGGAGTGTCTTTTCCCACACTTTTGTCTGTTCCCCCTTCCTGAAGTAGTGACATGACAAATGCACTACTGGTCTATGACCAGCACTTTGTATTTGCCATGAGGAAAATCCGCCACATATCGTCTAACCATGATGTGGTTAGATGCTCTGCTCACCTCTTCCTGGTGCTCCCAGACATGGGAGACTGCTTTCCCAAATGACTCTGGCTAGTGTTTTCCTATCACAAAAGCAGCTTTGATTGCAAGAAAGGCTATTTGCTACCTTTTCTCTCATTTTTTAAAATTTTGGCACCTAAGTCTCTGGCCTATGACCCAGTGTACTTAATAACTGAAAATACTTTTAAAAAGATGTCATGCACGTTCTGTCCCATGAGTGAAGATAACTGAGTGCCCCTCGAGCAAAAATTGCAGACAGGATTTCCTGGGTGAGGCTCACTGGCTTTGGTGAGGTGACGGATGACGGGAGACATCCATCAAGCTCTCCCCTGGGGTCACAATGCAAAGGTTCAGCCTGACGGCTGCGCGCTACAAGCCAGCACTTGCTCACGTAATTGGAAGGAGAGGCTGCACTCCAAGTTCCAAGCTCAAGGTCCAAGCAAATCGTGATGACTTCACTCTCTGGCGAATTCTGCATTCCTGAGCCTGACACTTGAGGAGGTGGGATGGGGCGCCAGCAGCCAGGAGCCCCTGCCTGCTCCCTGTGCTGTACCTAAGGCAGGGCTGGACCAAGCAAGGTACAATTAATCCAGCAGCTCAACAGCAGCAATCCCAGTGTTCTCCTGAGCACGTCCAGACTCCATGCACAATTATTTACACATGTTGCTGCTGTATGAAGGCAAACGGAGCACTGCAGGAGTCGGGAAGGCTGCGGGAAGCACAAAACCTGGAGGTCCCTCCCTTTCCTCCCTCCCTGCTAGTTTTGCCCTTTTCATATTTGGCTACCACATCCTTTGCTTACAGCATCCCTTTTATCATTTTTTCTCCTGAAAGATGGTGTAAGTTGTATTTACATAGCAAATAAGAAGGTTTAGGCATGCCTTGAAAGAAACAGCACAAAACCCCACAAACCTAACACAATCGGAGGATTATATCACAGCTGTTTTTCTCTTCCCTGTCACATAAATGCATCTCATGGGAATTAATTTTCTACAGGCATTTTCAAATGCATTTCAGAACATCTTCTGAAACTCCCTAGAAAAACAGTAATATTTGAAAGCAAATATATTCCCATTTTCTTTTACCTTTTTTTTTCTTATTTTTGTGTGGGGTTTTTTTTCTGAAGAACTCCATGTGAGGTGACAGAAAAGGACGATGAAAAGAAGCACCTACACAGACAGCATCAACTCATTAACATACCAGTGGATTGCGAAGTTATACTGAGTCTATGCCACAAAAGACATCACCCTGCAAAACCTCCTCATGGTAAATGTCTGCTGGCAGACCAAAAGCCACATGCTGGTGCCACTCAAGAGCTGTGGGCCAGAGACTCGACAAGGTGAGATTAGCCCCTAAATTATATACAGCTCCTTCCACGTGTTTGAGAGCAACTATGATTTATTTTTACTGCAGGCGAAGGCCAAGTCGGCCTCCCATCAAACATCTGAACAGTTCTCCCCTCTGCTCACACATGGCATTATTTCGGGAAGCTGAGCCAGAATCCTGTGTGTGAACATAAGTTCACACGCTGCTTTTGGGGTGGTTGGGATCGCGGAGCTTTATTTACTGACACTGACAAAAGGCTTGCAAAACCCACTGATGGAAAGATTGCATATGCAGTGGCCCCAGAGTGTTCAGCATGGCACATAGTCTTCAAGAACACAACTGCATACAGCCCTGCACCCTGAAAAAGTCACATGAAGTATGATACAGAGCTCTTCCTTTTCCTCCCTCTTAACCAATGCATGGGAATGAGGAAAAGCAGAGGAGGAGGATGCTGCATCTGAGAGAAGGAAAATCCATGCCCTTGTGGACAGCTGACAAATGGAAAAGCACTTTCTGGATTTTCTTTTTTTCCTACCTTTTCTAGCAGGGGATCAGTTTTTGTGTCCAAGGCTACTCTGCCCATTTATGACTACTCTGCTGGGCTTGGGCAGGTGCTGCAATGGATATGGGCCATATGTTGAGTTCCTGTACTGAGAGGAAACCTACAGCTGTGGTCCAAGACAGGGTGCAGACTCAGCTGTTTCAAGGCACTTCAAGCTGGAATCACTTAACATGCTGGGATTTTCCTCTGAGTCTCAGTCTCAGCATTTAACATTAAACAACAATGAGAGCTGAAGTGGGCGAAATCATCACAACAAGTTTGCCCAGACTGCTCCAATTCGTCCTTTTTCACTGCATCACCACTCTCAGCAAGACAGTGAATACATTCAAAGCAGGCCACCACATGCACCGACTTTCAACAGGCAGAAAATACGTCTACCAGAGCCCTTTTGACTCAAAACTCTGCATTTCTGACAATGATCAACAGTTCATTACACATGCTGGATTGCTACAGAAAGGTTGTTCTGTCAAAAACATTCTAGCTATTATTGCGAATTTCTAGGTTTTGCCTGAAAAAATAAGAACCCAAACAGCAGCCTGACTCCATTTTTGTGAAATATCAACATTTATGCTTCTGTGGGACTTTTGTGGGGGTGTGCATGTGTCAGCACTTAATACTTTTTCTGTCTCCAAACAGCTCTTAATGTCAGATCCCCAATTTAGTTGTCATTTGAATAAAAGAAGATACTTCTTTATTTTTGTCTTTTTTTTCTCTCTGACCCATTCTTCTCCAAGAGACTACTGGATCCTGCTTAAAAATATGTAACTTCAGCGACAATCAGACAAAATTTTAACTGTTGTTTTACAGCACATAGCTAGCAATACCAGGAGATGAACGGGTACAGCACAGGAGCATCACCTGTTGTCTTCACCATGGTCTTCCTTCTATCAGAAGACTGTTCCTAAAGTCTTATCTCTGTTTTACTACCCAGGAGCTCTGCCAAATCCACCTTTGTGAACCTCTTGTACCCTCTGGCAACCATCCACTGAGGGTATTAATGCTCCATTGCTTGTTCCCGACCTTGCAACTGATGCTGAATGCAGAAATTTAACAGGACCATCATGCACAAGACACAA